>CAWUFW010020297.1:0-156029 GCA_963921515.1 Calotriton arnoldi | reverse complement strand
AGTCCACGCGGGACATGTGTGACTCCACGTGGGACATGTGGGAGTCCAAGCGGGCATGATGGGCAGCCTGCTGCTGTTTCATGTCTCTGAGGAGTCCCACTACCTGGCTGAGCTCTCCGGTGCTGGACTGGTACGCATCAGCTATGCGTACCAGTTGTGGGTCATCATGCACACCAGCAACGTCTGCAAGCAGCGACCTCTGTCTCCCACCCCTCCCACCACCCCTGCTGACATGTGCAGTGTGTGCAGTGGCACGCACAGATAACCCTGGTCCACCTTGGGGGTTGGTGGTGGTGTCCATGGCCCCAGGTTGGTCCAGGGTCCCTGTGCTGGTGTTGCTCCTTGTTCTGTCCATGTCGGCAGGGATGGTATTCGTGGTGACAGTCGTTGGAGGGGTGGGTGCAGGGGGTGCAGCTGGTGGTCCTGCTGGTGCTGCAGCTGGTGGTCCTGCTGGTGCTGCATGTTGACTTGCACCGGATGTGCCAGGTTGGTCTTCATCGTCCGAGGAGGACAGAGGCTGTACGACGCCAGTGAGCTCGGCATCCTCTTGAGCCTGGGACTGGGACTCCTCAGCGTCTGCTGCTGTGTCCCCATCATCACCTGTTTTTGGGAGACACAAACAATGTATGTTATGTTTCTGCAGGCATCAATGGTTGACACACATGACAGTTGTGACTGTGCCACTGGGTGCGGGCCTGTACATTGCATTGTCCTAAGTCGTCACAGTCAGGGGTTGATATTGGTGTGGCACATTGTCCTGCATTATTTGGGCATTTCTATGTATTTTCTGGGGTGTGAACATGGTCTGCATTGGTTGTGTTTGGTTGACAGCCGGCCCTCCTTCCCACCCACCCAGCCAGCCAGTTATCCCACCATGGAACGTGCTTGCATTGCAGGGAGTGGAAGTTGTCTCTCAGGATGTCAGTCAGTGGTGTCCTGCTGTTTGTTGGTGCACAGTTGCCAGCAGGGCCTTGTGCTCCCCACAGCAGTAGCCAGTGTCAGCCATCTTGTGAGTCCTTCTCCACTTCCTGTGATGTGAGCATGGTTCAGGGTGGTGTTGATGGGACAGTTGTGGGGGTGACCAATATCAGTGACTACGACTCCCATCATGCTATTGCCCCCACCCCCTTCCCAGCATGCCCATGCTTCCTTCCTTTGACTCTGCTTCCCTGTGGGGTGGGCTGGCTGTGCTGACAGGATGGCTGGGAGTGTTGTCCTGGCAGTTGTTTGGCTAAAAGTCCCAAGAGTGTCCCTGTGCTTCACACAACATAACCCAGGGTGGTGGTTCTTTGTGGGATCTTGTGTTAGGATGGGGGCATTGCATTCTACCAGGTGAGTTCTGTGGAGTTTGTGTTGGGGGGTGTGTGAGGGGAGGTGCTTGTGACTATGGTCAGTGCTGCAAGTCCTCCTTCCCAACCACCCAGCCAGCCAGTTATCCCACCATGGAACGTGCTTGCATTGCAGGGAGTGGAAGTTGTCTCTCAGGATGTCAGTCAGTGGTGTCCTGCTGTTTGTTGGTGCACAGTTGCCAGCAGGGCCTTGTGCTCCCCACAGCAGTAGCCAGTGTCAGACATCTTGTGAGTCCTTCTCCACTCCCTGTGATGTGAGCATGGTTCAGGGTGGTGTTGATGGGACAGTTGTGGGGGGCAATATGTGTGACTGCGACTCCCATGATGCTATTGGCTACACTGACTTGGCCAGCATACACAGGATTCCTTCCTTTGAGTGGTCTTCACTGTGTGTTGGTGTTGTTGTGGTGGCTACATGTGTGGATGTGTTTGTTAGTTCTATTTGTGCCACTGCCTAGCTGTAGTTGTAGTTGTGTTTGTACATGTGTTGGCACAGTTGGATGTGACTTTTTGATGGCATGTGTTGTGTTTATCTGACTGACATACACATTTTGGGATGATTCTGTTCTGGTTGCTGTGTAATTGCTATGAGTGCATGATTTGACTCTCCCTTGACAGTGATGTGTGTGTTTTGTGGCAGTATATTGTGTACATTTGTTGTGTACTCACCAGGCTCTGGGATGTCCTCTAGTCCATATACGCTCACTGGCGGAAGGATGGCCCGCACCTTCTCCTCCCAGGGCCTGAGGTATATTGGCTTGGCAGGAGGGCCACTGCCGGTGTGTTGGCTGTTTATGTAGTCTTTCTTCAGCAGGTCCTGTACCTTCCTGCGCACGTCATACCACCTGTTCTGGATGTCGGTCTTTGTGCGCCGACATGGTGATTGTGCGTTCACCCTGTTGATGATCCTCTCCCACATCTTGGTTTTCTGGGAGATGGGGGTCTGTTGGACCAGTGTGCCAAACAGCTGTGGCTCTACCCTGAGGATCTCGTCTACCATGACTTCCAATTCACTATCTAGGAACTTGGGATTCTTCTTGGGGGGCATGGCGATGGGTGGTGATGGTGAGTGATGTGTGTGTTGGTGTGCAGGTGAGGGTGTGTGAGTGTGTGTTTTGCTGGGTGTATGTGAGGTAGGTATTTGTTGGTGTGCTGATGGTGTGTGGCTTGTGTGAGGGATGAGCTGTGGGTGTGTGGTTGCTTTCTCTTGGGTGCTGGCAGTGGAATGGCATTTGCAAAGGCTCATGGTTGTGATTTGTGTCCTTTATATAGGTGGAGTTGTGGGTGTGTCTTTGTTCTCTGTCCCCACCCCCCAGTATTTATTGGCTTGGTAATTGCTTGTTTGGCCTTTTTTTGGGTGTTTTTTCCTTTGTGCTGTTTGTGTATGTTGGAAACGTTCTTGTGACCGAGTCGGACCCTGCATTTGTCTCGTACGGTGTTCTCCGTTTCGTTCGCGCTGTGTTTGTGCAGTTTTCTATGCTGCGTACGCGTCGGTCGCGGTGTTTTGTGTTGCTTCGGCTCGGTTTTGTATGCGTGTCGGTCGTACGGCTTGGCCTCCGTCCGACTCGGTCGTGGTTTTCGCGCCTTGCATCGTACTTTGCGGTTTGGAGTTCGCGTGTACGTTTCGGTCGGATTTGTTCCGGGTGCGTGTCGGTCGGTTGGATTCGCGTGTTTTTCCGGCCGGATTGCTGTTTTCCGTGCGGCTCGGTCGGTCGACTTGGTTTCAGTACGTGTCGGTCGGATTTTTCACACCTTGCATCGTACTTGGCGTGTCGGGAGCCACGGGTACGTGTCGGTCGGTATTATTTCCGGATCCGAGTCGGTCGGTGCTTTTTCCGGCCCGAATCGGAATCGACCCCTAAGTGTTTGTTAAATACCCCTCACACACTATGAATCCCATAGTGTCATGCTTCATCATAGGGGTCTTCCCGTCCCTCTACGGGGCGGGGCGTGCTACAACCTGCGGATACGCGGGAGCACTGTATTTATGAAAATAGGCTATGTGTAGTGTAGAAGTGAGAGTGGTAGGGTCTGTGATAAATCAAAAGTTAAAAATTCCCTGGCTAGTGGAAAAAACACATTTTATTCACTTCCCTGGCTGGAAACATTAAAAATTAAAAGGTGAGGTGTGTAGGGGTATACTCTAATGCGATGCCCTCTACCGGGTCAACATGTTTCGTAAGCAGTCCCCACTGCTTACTCGTCAGGACCTAATCTGATCCCTACTGCACTCAAGATATATTGCTTTATTTATATATGTTGTATGCCTAACTTTCAAAACAAACATGCAAAAATAAACATGTCTGAAAAACAGGGGTAAAATTCCCCCTAGTAGTTTTCAAAAACCAATTCGGAATCTGTAATGATGAAAAAACATAAAACAACCCATTAGATTGTTTTATCAAACACAACACCATAACGTGGAATCACAATGTTGCCGTGATATATTTTATCGAGTTTCTGGTGCACAACACTTGTTAATGCTAGCCAGTGATTGTAATGCCCACCTGATGGTACCTTAATGTTAATTAGCTGAAACATACACCAGAAAAACACAAAAACACGATCACACACACATTCACAATTATCCGTTCTTTTCTAAGTGGTTCTGTTTACTATGAACTTCAAGTGCAACTTTTAGGCAAATGAGGATAAATTCAATCATACATTCAAAAGGGTAGACACGCAAAGGGAAACAAATCGACCTGTCATGTCTAAACACTGTACGAATTGCATGTTTTATATCGTTATTGCCGTGATATATTTTTCTCAAGTTTCTAATACACAACACTTGATGGCAAGTTTTTGTCGTTATAGCAAAAGAAAGAGGAAAAACACTATGTACATACGCTATTAGATTAATAACCAGGATTCATGAGCTTGCACCGAAGAGGAGGTTGCCTTGAAATAATCACTGTAGGTAAATTAAGAGGTCACATGACATTAGTGTTTCGCCGATCCCACCATGTATTTCAAAGTGAGATCAGAAGAAACTACTTCGTATTTAATAAACGAGCTGCGTTTAAAGACCTGCTCGAGTCTTACTCACATGAAAAAGGCTATGCCCTCGCCTGTAAATACCTCCGTACAGCTCCGTGGAACGTTGTGAATACGTTCACGCCGAGTATTTATCTGATGTGTAATTGAAGGAAAAAACCGCGAACCGGTTTACAAAACAACTAGAATGCTAAGGATTCAAAGATGGCCACCATTTATGTGCCGATGCTGTATTAAAAAGAACCACTTCCTGGACTGATAAAAAAGCCCGATCTTTCCATAAAGGCTAGTATATACAATGTTCCAAGGACATGTTGCACAAAGGTACTGTGACTGTCAGGCATTAATATAGTTCCTAGAATGACCGGTTATTTTTCACTTAGTATATTTAGGACTTTACACTTGTGATAGTCCTGTTATCACTACTAAGGAGTAGATCAAAAAAGTTGTTGGCGTTTCAAGACCAAATTTTTTTTTGAGAAAATCCCAAAAATATATACACAAACGAAGAACATGAGCTTCTGTTTATACAAACAGGGGAGAAAAAAGGGCTGGCCTCAGATGTTCAGTGGGACAAGCAGGGAGAAAAAGAACACTATATATCATATCTAGGACTACATTCTCCATGATAGTCCAGTGATCATAGTAATATTCATAATTGGCCCCATGGAATTTCATCGTTTAAACCACTGATATTTGTCTTTAAACGGAACACCCATCTCTGTTCCTTCTCAAAAAGGTTCCTTTCATTTGGGACCTGTTCGATCACTGTCCAAGAGATGTCCTCTGGCGCGTGTCCTTTTTCTAGGTAGTGGGATGCCATTTTTGTGGTGCTTTTTTGCACCTAATGTTGCTTTTGTGTTCTCCTATCCTTATTTTAACTGGGCGTGTTGTCATTCCCACATACTCCAGTAGACAAGGACAGGTGATAAGGTATACTACATTGCTACTATTGCAAGTAGTACATTTTCTCTGTTCCCATTTCGTGCCATTTTGAAAAGTGATTTCTTTGCTCTTCCTTGTTAGTTGGCAGACTATACATTTCCCACATGGGTGGTGTCCGTGTATTTTTGCCATTGCTGTTGATTGACCAGTTAGTTCAATCTTTCGGGGTCTTGTGTGTACAATCATGTCACAAATGCTTTTTCCCCGTCTGTGCGAAAAAATTGGTTTTGGGAGATTCATCCCACCACTGTTCAAGATCCGCCAGTGCTTGTTAATGATCTTGGTTACCTGATTAGAGCTGGGGTTGTATGTTGTTATACAGAATGGCCGTCTGTCTTCAGGCTTAGGTTGGGCAGGTTCTAAAAGACTCTCTCTGCAGTTGTTACGTGCTCTTTTATAGGCCTGATCTATTACCCTCTTCGGGTATTGTCTTGCATCAAGTTTCTTTTTGAGATCCTTTGATTGTATTTTGAAGTCGGTAACTTCAGTACAGTTGCGTCGAAGACTGCGCTAAGACTGATAGAAAAGCAGACATTTGAGGTGAGCAAATTTAGAGTGTCGCTGGTGTTGAGAGTGCTCTTACTGGAGCTGCTTTCCACCTAAACTTGAGAACTACCCAGAGTTCTCTGCTTCTGTTTTTGCATAATTTATTCGTCACTCTATGCCTGAAAGGGTTTTGTTTTGACTTATACTGGGTGCTCCCTTGTGTCTGGTCAAAGCTATTCCTCTCTGAAGAGCTCTAACGAGAGCGAAACACGTGTCAGGGGTTGCTTTTATTCATTTCAGGTTGGCTTGGATAGTATTTTACCAATCCAAAGCTGTAATACTGTGCCTGGAGTGGTAAAAGGCTTTGGCCCTTTTACAGCTCGGCAGGGATAGCACTGTGCTAATCCTATGCTTAAAGACTTTGCTGTAAAAATGGCAAAAGACTTCGGGCCATATTCTCAAGAACGACGATAACATTATTGTCGCTTTAGCGGCGATAAGGGGCTTTATTGCCGCTTTAGCGGCAGTTTCCTGCCGCTAAAGTGGCGATAATGTTATCGCCGTTCTTGAGAATATGGCCCTTTTGACCTTTTCTATCTCGCCGTGGATGGCACTGCGCTAATCCTATGCTTAAAGACTTTGATAGAAAAGCAGCCATTTGAGGTGAGCAAATTTAGGGGCATATTCACAAGGAGCTATCGCCGAATCAATGTCACTTTATCGCAGCCAAAGTCGTGATAAATATACCTCCCCATTCACAAGCTGGTGTAAACAGCCCACAGCACCAGTTTACCCGTGATAGCAGCCGCAAAAAACATCGCCGCAGAGGTCCCGCGCAACTAACGCTAATGAAATGCAGAGTGGGCGTTCCCGTGCCAAAAGGCGCAACAACATCACACCTCAACATTCACAACGACCAGCCACATCGGCGATAAAAACACAAAACAGGCGATAAGGCGCATTAGCACCAGGAAATCTACACCTGCTCTGACCTGGTGTAAAGTCGGACGGCAGCCTGCAAACCAAAAGGGAGCTTAGCCCAGGGCCACATCGGAAGGGTAACAGATGCCATGGAGCCACCCATCATGCGGCCCGGACACCCAAGAGGGCCACAACACACACCGCCACCACCCCCAGGACCACCCCTCCCTGGCACCCCCCCCCGACCAAAGACATGCCACATCAGCCACACCTAAACATGTACAAAATATTCCGCTTGATGTCGCACAATCACAACTGGTGACATGCATGTGTCGTCACAGAAATGAGCAGCACACATTCACTTCCGAAGCAACAAATGAAAGTTTATTAAAATGAACACCGAAATTAAATAAAGACACATGGCCTCTCCCCTCGGGACAATACGTAGGTCACAGCCTGTAAGACAAAAAACATGATGAGAAGGTGTGTCCTGCGCACATCAGAGGACAGAGAGAGAGCGAAGGAGAGAGAGAGGAAGAGAGGGAGAGAGAGAGAGAATGTGCCGCCCCTGCGCACCCAGGCCACACTGCTCACCTGCTGCCGCCGGTGTGTCTCCAATCACGTGCCGGTATGTATAGCAGGACACCAGGTCACACATCTGAGTCAGAGCCGTCAGCTGAAATAGAGCCCAGATACATGACTGGCACAGTACACCCACTTGCACAAGACAACATCGCCCGCCCGCCCATGCACACCCAGGCAGAGGCACCCCAACCCCTCCCGCCGCCCATCGGAGCATGCCTGCCCATGCACACCCAGGCCTCAATGCTCACCTTCCACCACCGGTGCGTAGACAGGAGGTCCCACCACGTGCCACTGCAAGCCACAAGCCCGGGGCCCACAGACATGGCACCCTCCACATCATGCAGCCCCACTTGGCAGGCCACCAGGTCTCACGTTTGGTGCTGGGTCTTGATTACTCCATGGCAGAGGACATACCAGTGCACCCGGCACCATCGCAGGCTGCACACCCGCTCAGCCCAATGGGTGCCACCAACTCTGGGATCCCGGAAGTGAGGCCTGCACTGCCCGCTGGCTCTGGCCTACACTGTGGTCCAGCAGGGCACATAAAACCTGAGCTGTTTGGACCGCCGGGACGGGGCATCATCGCAGGCTGCACACCCGCTCAGCAGCTCAAGGTGCCACTGACTCAGTGCACCCAAAGTCACCGTCCCGTGGCGGGGTGTCTGTGCCGTCCGCAAGGCCCCGTGTGCCACTAACCCTGTGCAACCACAGTCTGCGCCACGTGGTGGTAGGCCCATGCCGTACCCAAGGCCTCGGATGCCACTAACCCTGTGCGCAACAACTCATGGGCCCTATATGAGTGAGAACCGTGGAGCGTCCGTCATCCAGTCACCACCGGAAGAGGGGAATGTGACGTCGTCGGCCCCTTATGTTGGTGGAGTCACATGGCCTGTGACACCTGTGCCGGATGGGTGTGGTGTGTGTGAAAACCTGCCCTCAGGGAGTGGCTGTGACATGCTGACAACTAGACCAGTGACCTGCACACCACCAGCGAGTACGGCTGTGATGGGTAGCAATGAGGGCCCCCCCTCGGGGCGTTAGCAGAGTGGTCTGGCCTGCCGTACGCCGGACCAGTGCAGGGCTTTCAACAATGACTCGTGGGCTCTGGGCGTGGTCCAGTCCATGTCCGGACAAGGAAGTGACTGATGCGTGTGTCCCTGTTGTAGTGTTCACGGGACCCGGTACACAAAATACAATGTCGCACCCTCTGACTGGCATCCCACAGGATGAACATCATTGACGCAAGGGAAGGCACTGTCCCCACATTCATTGCACACATCCATATATGAATGACGTAAGATGTTACACAGCAGTGCGTCACTGGATGTTTATTTGCACATCCAGTGCAGTCAAGCAGCTGGAGCGGTGCAGGGCAATGCCGAGCACATTACACAATATGGGCCCGTGGAGGGCCAGCCAGTGTCCATATGGGGATGACCTGTCCTGCGGAAGAGGAAGGGTACAGTCCGCAGTCTGTCCGTCGTGTCAATGGTCGTCAAACAGGATGTGGCAGTCCATGTCGCAGTCCAAGGTGAGTGCATCGGAGTGTATCGGGGGTCAGTGGTAGGTCTTGAGACCATGTGCGGCACCAAGCAGAAACAGGCAAGGTGGCGGAAATGAATGCTAGTACCTCCTTCTGATCTCAATCCCATCCACGTCCTCGTCCCTGGATGTGTGTTCTGCCCCACCTGTGGGTGTTGCAGTACCGGCTGCGGCACTGTGTGCCACTGACACATCATGGGCCGGAGGAGGATTGCCGGCCACACTGTCTGCCACTGACACATCTGGGGCCGGAGGAGGATTGTCACCCGCACTGTGTGGCAGTGACACATCAGGGGCCGGAGTGGATACGCCTGCCGCACTGGGAGGCACTGACACACCAGGGGGCAGAGATGTGGATGGTGTGGGGGCAGCAGCATTCATCATCGCCACGCCTTGTGGCAGCAATGCCATGATGAGGACATGCAGGGCCTGGTAGATCCCAGCTACATTTTGCTTATGTGCAGCGGTGGCTGCCATCCTTTCCACCTCCATCCGCACCATGTGCTCTGTGAGCCTCTGCATGTGTGCCAGCTCACGGCTGGCATCGCTGGAGCCACTCTGGGCAGACAGGTATTCTTCCCTCCGCGTCATGACTCCAGCAATGTCAGTCAGGGCTTGTTGGAGACCATGGGGCGGACATAGACACCCAAGGATGGCGTCCAGTTTGGTAGCCATGAGGTCGAACCCCACCCGCACCTGCTCGGCCGTCTCCCTCTGGCCCTCCAGCACACGGTGTTGGAAGGCCATTTGTTGTTCCTGGGGGACTTGGGAGGGTGCTGGGGCTGTGGGTGCCTCCTGCTGGGTGGTTTGGGTGGTGGGTGGGGTCTCATCGATGTAGCTGTGCTGCCCTGATCCTGGAGGTGGCTGGCGGATGAGGTCAATGATGTCTTGGATGGTTTGGTTGTCGATGCTGGTGTTGTCCTCCTCCTCGTCATCAGTGAAGAGTGGCTGTGACTGCTCTGCAGGAGGTGTTGACGATGCCCCTGCCATGTGAAGGGGAGATGGTGTAATACAATGTCCACATGTATGTAGCTGCATGGTACAGGTTGACATTCAGACACATGGCATTGTACATTGTGACAGTCTGTGGGTCTGGGCGAGGACCCAGGGTCATTGTGGGTGTGCACTGTGCCCTGCTTGCTTGTGCATGTGTGCCATTGTGGCCATCTCCACCCGTCCCCCCAGTACCTGGTGGTCACTCAACCTGTTGCGGTTGTGTTGTGTCCTGTCGAGCAGTGTCCGGTCCCTCGACTCCGGCCACAGTCTCCATACTGATGACTGTCAACACCAGCTCCTCCATGTCATCCAGCTCCAACTGTGGCGCTGGGCCCCCACCTCCGGTCTGCGTTGCAGCCTTCTGGTTGGCGCTGAGTTTCTCCTAGGTCTTCCGCTTGATGTCATTCCATCGCTTCTTGACCTCATCCATTGTCCGCTTGTGCTCTCCGGCGGCATTCACCTTGTCGACGATGTCCCGCCATATTCCATTTTTGGTGTACAATGACACGTTGGAGGTGACGAAGAGTTGTTGATGGTGTTCCATCACCTCCGTGACTATGATCCTGTTCGCCTGCGGACTGAACTTGGTCTTCCTCGTCTTCTTGTCCTTGCCCTTCCCTGTCCCCGACGTCCCAGGCTGGTCGTCCGGGGTGCTTGTGGGGTTGCGCTCGTCCTCTGCACCTGCTCTGGCTGCCTCCATGGTGCTTGGGTGTTGGTCAGTTTGTGTGTGGGTGTTTTTCTACTTTTATGGTGATTTTTGATGCCTGCCAGGTGTGTGCTGCAGGCCTGGCGCTGCTTGTCGCTGGTTTCCTCATCGCGCTTTGGCCCATCGGGTGTTTTTTGGTGTTGTGGTTTGTGTTTTTATCTCCATCGTGGTGGTTGTATCGCGGACATTGTCCGTGGTTTCGGCACACTATCGCATGATACCGCCTTGTTGTGAATTCCACATTGACACAGGGTTATTTTCCCGCGCTAGGCTGCGATATTGAAAGTTGCGTTACGCTACTCTTGCGGTAGTTATCACACGTTCTTGTGAATATACTCCTTAGAGTGTCGCTGGTGTTGAGAGTGCTCTTACTGGAGCTGCTTTCCACCTAAACTTGAGAACTACCCAGAGTTCTCTGCTTCTGTTTTTGCATAATTTATTCGTCACTCTATGCCTGAAAGGGTTTTGTTTTGACTTATACTGGGTGCTCCCTTGTGTCTGGACAAAGCTATACCTCTCTGAAGAGCTCGAACGAGAGCGAAACACGTGTCAGGGGTTGCTTTTATTCATTTCATTTCAGGTTGGCTTGGATGGTATTTTACCAATCCAAAGCTGTAATACTGTGCCTGGAGTGGTAAAAGGCTTTGGCCATTTTACAGCTCGGCAGGGATAACACTGTGCTAATCCTATGCTTAAAGACTTTGTCCCTTTCTATCTCAGCGTGGATAGCACTGCGCTAATCCTATGCTTAAAGACTTTGATAGAAAAGCAGACATTTGAGGTGAGCAAATGTAGAGTGTCGCTGGTGTTGAGAGTGCTCTTACTGGAGCTGCTTTCCACCTAAACTTGAAAACTACCCAGAGTTCTCTGCTTCTGTTTTTGCATATATATATATATATATATATATATATATATATATATATATATATATATATATTCAGAACAAAACCAGCACGTTACCTCCTCGCACCAGATAACGACACAGCAGTCCAAGGTGAGTTTCTTCAATTTCACTTTATTGCAGATTTGAGGGCTATGACGCGTTTCGGCAGGATCCCCTGCCTTGATCACAACATATATATATATATATATATATATATATATATAAATATATTTCTTCCAATCACCATAGAAATGTACCCTGCTCGATTTGGGGTGCACTTTCCCATACGGTCTTGTACCGCATGATACAATTCCACTGGTGTCTCTCTCCATGCCGATTCTGATCCCAGTTCTTCAGCACAGTTTCAATAACAGGCAGCACGAACAGGCAAGGTACTGAAAATCATTTTTATTTTATTTTGAAATTTGTATCCTCCCAAGTGCGGGCACACAGGAGTAGCAACGCATTTTGGCCGGAACCTTCAACTGGCCATAAGGTAACTTTGTGTCTAGAGTGCTCTTAAAGGGTAACAATCCTCTCCACTCAACCCTCTTAAAACCAAATTTCACATGTGAGATACAATGTTACAAAATATGTATACCACTATCGAGTCCATTATTGCTTACACATGGCATGGAGTCAATATAACTTTGGTCTACAGGACCTCAATCAATTCACATTTTTAGCATTCTTCATACTATGTCCAAGACATGTTAAAGACAATATTTCACTTTGCAGTACTATTCTTTCTTTTTTCATTGTAAAGTACATGCCACTCTTCTGGTCTTAACCCACATTGTATCCTGCCAAGTATATCTATATTTCATCTTTTATTCTGTGAGGTCCAATCCATCCGTGCACACAATGCCCCACTTAATTGGCCTTTCATACTGCAGAAGTGACCATATAGCCCTCCGAGTTTCTCCAAAGCGACCTATGCTTTTCAGTGCGATTTTTAACGAAAGTGCAAAGTGCAAACTACAGCATGCATCAATACATCAGCACAATGCAAGGTACCAAAGTAAGGGGGGAGTGTCTCTACATCCATAGAGTACTTTCTACTTTTTCAATCTCATGGTGTGCAAGTCAAGAATTATTTTCCTCTCTTTACAATGTTCAGGTCAACAAATCCCAAACCCCATTTTCTTGCCTTTTGGCACCAAAGATTCCCCATTTACTTTCTCCTTGTAAAATACTGCCACACAATTGTTTTTATTTTTTCTCTACATGTGTGACAATTTTCAAGGTTCAACTTCATTGTTGCTCAAGGTAGTGGTATTCATAATCCCACTCTTTTAGTCCTACCCATTGATGTGTTTTATCTGATGTACCTGCATGTTTTCTTTATATTTTATATAATACAATCCATCCATGAGCACCATCCCTCTACTTGATAGACCTTTCATATTGCATAAGAAACTTTATGACCCTCTAGATTCTTTCGAACTGACCTGTGCAATTTGATGCAAATTTTGACTAACTTGCAAAGTGCAATAAAGTACAACATGGATCAACAAAGTTCAAAATGCATTAACAAAGTGCCTTAAGTAAATTCTACCACATGTATCTCTAAACTTTTAGTTTTTATATTCCTACTCTACTTGAGATACCGTGAGAGGACTTTTTTTCCTTTCGAGGGTCAAATGATCCAATGTGCAAACTCGCAATCTGATAGGCAGTACAGACTTATGACATTAAAAATAATATATATATATATAATTACACACCAGTACAAATCAGTGTTCTTTTTCACGGTCTACCAGTCTCTTGGACAATTCATGCTGTTTTGCCATCCAGCACTCAGAAAAAGAGAGTCACAAAAACATTGTCTGCCTTCAGATCAAATGTACATGGAGTTCTGTGTCAGTATTAAAATCCCAGAGTGCCTCTGTTCCAATTTTTATAATCCATTTTGACTCAGTTTTTCTCAATACTAGCTCCTGGTTGCCTCTTATGGGTGATTTGAAGATTTTTTGGATGCCATAATATCTCATTTGCGATATATCACCCTCATGATTCTCCCAAATATGCTTTGACATGGCATATGTAAAATCCTTGTTGGTGATTACTCTCATATGTTGTAAAATATGCAGTTTTAATTTGTTCACTGTACTGCCTATATATTTCATACTGCACGAACATTCCAGAACATAAATCACAAATGTGGTTTCACATGTGATTTTTTCCTTGATTAGTTCCATCTTTCCATTTTGTAGTAGGAATGATGTTTTATTTTGTCTATAGATCACCCAGGAATGCCGTTCATTTTATATGTAATCTCAGGATGTTCTGGTAGTATTTCTTTGAGATCTTTATTCATTTTAAGCAATTTCCAGTTCTCTGTGATCACATTTTTTACCACATGGCTTGAAGTGTTGAAGTCCATGATATATCTTATGCTGTCCTTTTTTTCTCAGTTTTTTTGCTTTTTGGTTTGGGGGATCAAGAGCTCCAGACTTTTTTCTTCACATCCTCCAAAACCGACACTGGATACCCTCGGCTAATAGTCAATATATATCCTCCAATTGTATGGTGAATTCCTGATCCTCTGAGCAATTCCTCCTTGCTTGTAGGAATTCGCCAAATGGTAATCTCCATTTTAAAGCACGAGGGTGACCGCTATTTGCATGTAACAAACTATTTGTACTTGTTGGTTTCCTATATATCGTAATGCAGATCTTATTCTCCTGTGTATATGTACTTTTCCATCAAGAAATTTTATTTCTGGTACATGAATCTCATGGGTAAACTGCAGTCTCTGGGGATTATAATTTAATGATTGAATACAATTGGTTAGATCTTCTTCACTCCCATCCCAGATTAAAAACAAGTCATCAATAAAACGTACCCGTAAAATTACATGTCGCAAATCAGATAAATTCTGTTCTGTCCACACTGCCTCCAATTCTCATCACCCTATTGTTAAGTTCCCAAAGGTGGGAGCAAAAGATGTGCCCATCGCACTTCCTTTCTTCTGTAAATAAAAGTTATTATCAAAAAGGAAGACATTGTGGGGCCGATTCCGATTCGGGCCGGAAATCTCTCCGACCGAGCCGGACTCGGAGAGAATTCCGACCGAATCGGACCCTAGCAGTCCGACCGAACGAGTACGATGCGCACGTATGCTATCAGACTCGATTCGGTCGGACTCCCATTGAAGTCAATGGGAGCCAGTCGTACAACGCGTACACGGGCTCCCATTGACTCAATGGGCACGACGCGAACAAGGGCGCCCCCTACAGCGTGTTCGCGTCGATGCGGGTCGCACCGTACATGCACGTGTAGGGGGGACCCATGGCTCCCCCCTGTGTGCGACTCGCGTGCCTACGCTTCCAGGGGGGTCCGACACGGACCCCCAAAGTGCGGCTCCGACAGCTCCTTGGAGCCGGACTGCGCGAGTCGGTCAGAGCGGTCGCGATGCGCATCGTACTCACCCGGCCGGGGAACGTCTCCATTGCGCGGTGCGATTCGTCCCCGTGCGAGTCGGTCGGAGCGGTCGGGTCCTGCGAACGAGTCGGTCGGAGATTTCGCGAGCGCACACATCGTACTCGCTCGCCCGGACGCACGTACGATTCGGTCGGGAAATAGGGCTCCGAATCGGATCCGGTAAAGCCAAATCCGATTCGGAGCCCTACCGGCCGAGATCGGAATCGGCCCCTTAGTGTGAGATAGAATTCCAACATTTCCATTAACATTTCTGTGTGCTCAAGTAAACTAACCGATCTAGATCTTAAAAAGTATTTACATGCTTGCAGGCCATCCTTGTGTTCTATTGATGTGTATAAAGCCACTACAACAATTGTGGCCATCAGGTAACCTGCTTGCCATGGGATATCATTGATTCTATTTAAGAAATCAATCCATAGAGTCTCTAATGTATGATGATAAAATGGGCACATATGGGATTAAAAATATGTCAATGAATCTTGATGTTAGTTCAAGTAATGACCCTATTGAACTCACAATTGGCCTTCCAGATGGATTCAAGAGGTCCTTGTGCACTTTTGGGAGGGAATATTTTGTTGGTACTACCGAATTTTCATTCTTGAAATAGATTAATTTCTCATCATCTAAGAGGCCTTTTTGATGCCAATTATTCACTTGTTGATGATATATCTTCATATGTTCTATTGTTGGATCATTTCTTAGTTTTCATAATTCTCCTTGTCGTTAACTTGTTGTTTAGCCTGTTTCATATACTTGATCCTTTCCATTACAACAATATTTCCCACTTTATCGGAGGGCTTTATAATAAAATTTACATTTTATAAGTCCTTTAATGATCTCCAGGCATCTTGTATATGCACACAAGGGAAATCCAAAGATCATAAGGGACCAAGGGTACTTGAGTAATTCTAGAGACAATGGCACCTTAACAAAAAATAAAATACAGTCATTCTAGATACAAAAATCAGTTCCCTAAACAGATTAAATGGTCAGAGTTTTCAATTTTATTACTGCAATTCCAACAAAAATTTGAATTACCCCAGCCGGAATAATTTCAAAAACCAAAGATCAAGAGAGCAAACAAACAATGAACTGAAACAAACAATGAGCAAAAATACAATAATGCACAGAAAACCAGATGTTAAAAACTGACAACAAAAACATATATAGACATATACAGGCAAGCAAACAGTGACCAACATTAATATAACACCTTTAGGTCACTTCTTATTAAAATCAAAACACTACTGCACCCAAAAAAAAAATACTATTACGCATAGTGTAAAGGGTCAGAGTGTATGTCGACAACGTTTCAATCCTGTAAAAATATGGGATCATCATCAGGACTGAGGATAAGTTGCCTGGCATGGCATCAATTGATATATTACATGAAGCACCTGATTTTTCAACAATCTGGAATTAAGCAAACAGCAGGCTTGTTCAACACAATTAGTGCCTGTTCATGAGTATCATACGAAGATGAAGCACCTAAAATAAACAATAAGAGAAAAGGAAGGAATGAGAATTAGGAAAATGAAAAAAATCATTTTTATTTTTAAGATATGTATATTAGGGCCATGCACCTAGAGAGATGTGTACTGTGAACATTTCTCTTGAAGTAGAGGAAGCAAAGGACCAAAAAACAATAATGCATGAACTGTGAGACAAGGGCAACATGCTTTCTTGTAACGTACTGACAAATAATAATTGGCACATGTGAAGAATTGAAAAATATAAGGGCAGATATACCTACAAGGAAGGACACTGTTGTATCCAAAAATTGCGGCGGATTTGGGAGAAATCCAAATATACACCAATATAACAATTTGATCAATTTCTAAAATAAAGGAATTGTGTGAGTATAACATATATTCTGGTGTAAGAGACTAGTATAGTAATAACTCAGAAGACCCCTACTAGTGCTGCTTCTATTGACATGTGTTTTCAATACGATGTGAGAGTAAACCACAAGTGGGAATCAATGCCTGTCCGGAGAGGAATTATAACACAAATCTAACATGAGAACAATGTGTAAAAAGTAACTTCTCCAATTATGGAGAGAGTCTTTTTGGCAAAAAAGAAATAAATTATCAGTGGGGACGGTAGGTCTTACCTTAATAGAGAAGTGGTCCTGAATGAAAACGTATTCATGCCATGCTGACCCGACAGCAATGTGCAAAGCAGAGCATGTTTACAAACAGAGGGAGTAGAAATAGGACTGGTTCAAATAGGAATAGTAAATGTTTTTGAGAAGACAACGGCCATCTTTGAAGGGCCCTTAGTATCGATAGGCCTTATTGAGAAACAATCAATTGTATAGTGAGAAACCAAAAGAAAAGACATGAGGGTCATTTTATTATCAAAATCATATACAATATATTGTTATATAGTCATTCTCTTGTCATCATAATCTCCACTGGTGTGCAAATAATCACATTGTACTAAAAATTCATCAAATGGACATAATGCAGACGAAATCTTATTGTGTGAATGTGCGCTAAGGTCATTTAGCGCATTCAGCCAGTAATGGAGTTATATGAATTATGATGACACAAGCGTAGACCAGTTCTCCATCCCGTTTAGTCCTCTTTGAAAACTATCTGTCTCCAGAATCCATTTTAGTTCAGTTTTGTTGAGAATGGCTGAGATGTCGCCTCCGCGCATAGGGGCCTTAATGACTTCTGCCACATTCCATTTAATGTCATTTTCATCATGTCCACACCTTTGGAAATGTTCCACTGGTGGTGCATTTGCCACCTTGCATCTTATTCGACTCCTGTCTTGGCAAATTCTGATGTGTATTTTTTGCGTGGTTTGCCATACATAAATAGGACACATACACACATAGATAACATTCTGGGTATTGCAGTTAGAAAATTCTGTTAAAACATTTCTCACATTGTTGTGAACAAACTCTTTTGTCTCAATTGTGAATTTACACACACTGCATTCTCTGCATTCTCAATGTCCAACCAAAGGTGTGGATCCACACAGGTCATGCAATGTTAAATTTGTCTTAGTAGGAGGAAGGCATGCCCTAACTAAGGGGCTGATTACGATGGCGGGCGGACTTTGTCCACCCGCCACCCTCACGGGGATTGGGACTGCCCGCCAGACATGCGGCGGTCCCATCACTGCAATTAGGATGCGACCGCCATAGTGCCAAGTGCCTGCCACTTGGTGCATGGAAATGCAGGGGGGTACCATGGGTACCCCCCAGTGCAGCAACATCCCTCCCCCCACAAGGGGGTCCCGCAATGGGCCCCCAAACCCAATCCCCGCCAGCCTTTCCATGGCGGCATCTATTCTTGCCATGGAGATATCCATTGACATTAACAGGCAAAATGTCAGTCCATTATTTAATTAATCCATATGTTTCTTATCCAGTTTTTTTGAGGAGAGATTGATTACTAAATTGTCCTCCACACTGTTTCGGATTTTTTGTTGCTTTCCTTTTGGGCTCTTCCTTTTTCCTTTTGATCTCCTTGTTCGCTTGTGCTTGCTGTTACTCCGTTGCTGGTGCCTCTGCCCCTTTTTCTCGTTTGCATCTGATAAAGCCTAATTTCTCTAGAGAAGTCCAGTCTGGCTTCATCCCCCAAACTCACTCCAGAGCTCTCTATGGTTGATGGTACATATTCTTTCTCTAATACCTTTTCCATCGTTTGACTATTATAAACGGCATCAAATCCCCTGGCAATGGTATAAACCTACCTATTCTATTTTCCATCTCTCTTAATGCACTTGTTATTTGCTCCTTCATATTAAAAGGCTCCAAGGATTTCTCTTTAATCCTTTCTGAGGCGAGTTGTAACTTTCGATCAGCATGAGTTAAATTGAACATTCTGTTGTATCCATTTACAATTGTCTCAAAAGATCTTGATTAATGTTCTTCAAAGTAGTTAGAACAACAATCCTCAAGCCTAGTGGAATGCGTTTTGTAAACAAAGTAATGCCCTTGTAGGTAATCATTTCAGCAGCCAGTAGTGTAGATTATAGAGCAGGTTTATTCAGCTACATGTAAGATGGCAAGTATTCCCCACCGGGAGCAGCATCCTGCTGCTCAGCCCTACTCATTCCAACTGACCACTCATATAAATCATGCACTCATGAACATTCTATTACATCACATACCCACTGGCTGAGCAGCAGGGAACTAAGAGATAAAAGAATACAACATATCTCCTCCCTTCAGAAAACAAAAGAAAACGACAGGACTCTGGGTGGAAAAAATACACATTCCACACCTGTAAATATATATAACCAATCCTTAAATTACAAAGAAAGATCACATTACATAAATTATTAATTCAGATCTCGTTTAAAGTATATTCTCAACTCCTTACATTGTAAAGAAAGATCACATCACATACATTGTTCATACAATTGTAAAGAAAGATCACATTACATAAATTATTCATTCAGATCTCACTCTAATATATTCTCCACTCCTTAAGTTGTAAAGAAGGAACACATTAGAAATTTAGAAGAATACATCATATAAATATATCCACTGCTTAATGTGTAAAGAAGGAACACATTACATAAACTGCTCATCACCCCTTGCAGGACAAGTGCATACCTTGCAGGACACCACTACTCCATACCTTGCAAGACAAAGGAACCAACACACTCCCACTACTGCATACTTTGCAGGACAAAAGAAATTACACTCCCCCACTACAGCACGCAACTCCCACTACTGCATACCTTGCAGGACACCACTACTGCAACCTTGCAGGACAAAGGATGTATCCATTACTGCAAATAAAAGAACTAATGCACTCCCACTACTGCACACCCTGCAGGACAAAGGAACTAACGCACTCCCACTGCTGCACACACTGCAGGACAAAGGAACTAAACACACTCTCACTACTGCACACACTGTAGGACAAAGGAAGTGACACTCTCCCACTACTGCAAATTATAGGTATCTTGCAACCATAGACATTCCTACTAACAGGAAATCTTTGCTCTGGATATCTTCCAACCCAACCCAACCCAACCCATTCCCACACACAGGTAATTATGCAATGGATATATTCCAACTTACATGCCACACATGGTCACAACATAAGCTCTAACGCCAACTCACTCCACACGGAGGAAACTACACTTGCAACACAAAACGTAATACACACTCAGTACTGCATATGGCTAACCCTGGGTGTAGTGGGCGTAGCAGGGCTACGCGGAGGTCCACGGAGTTGCAAACAAACTCCGTGGAGCTCCGCTACGCCGCCCGCCTCCACCCCCCTATTAATAAGTAAGTTAACAGTCATTAAATCATTAAAAATAAACTTAAAACCACTTACCTCTTTACTGCGGTGTCCCCGGGCTGCCTTCCTCCTCTTCCTCGCCGTACCGGTAATGCTTAAGAAAACTGCGCATGCGCATTTCTCGCAAGAAAATCAGCCAATTAAGCATGGTAAACAATAAACGCAACAAAAGCTTCAAGACAAAATACATAGGCTTTGGTGTGGCATTATAAAGATATTTAGTATGGATGTGACAGCAGCTTCCAACTACTGCCCCAAAGTTCGGTAAGGGACCTCTCACCTAAGATATAAACCGGGGGTTAGAGGGTCCTTGGGAAAATTTAACGACCAGCACAGATATGATCCCAGACAGAACTGAAAAACACAAAAATATATCTGTGGGTCTCGCTAATCACCTGGCGCCTTAAACGTCCTATACACAAGCCAAAATAGTTAAGTATGTTTGAATTAATGTGATCTCTCGCTGGGAAGCCCTATTTAAAGGACGAAGTCCCATCACTCACCAAAAGGTGACATGCTTCATCATCTGGGATCTCCTCCCGGCTATAAAACCTAGTATAGCCATTAATTCAAAAATACTTAACTATTTTGGCTTGTGTATAGGACGTTTAAGGCGCCAGGTGATTAGCGAGACCCACAGATATATTTTTGTGTTTTTCACCTCTCACCTAAGCCCATGGTCCACACAACATCAGTATACGAAAAACTCTGAAGCTCCTGTCTCAATGTGCCACAAAGGAGAAATCTACATTCCAGCATCCAGTTAGGTGCTCACACATTGCCATGGATTGCCTCCTCACATCAAGTCGTCATGATGAGCTCACCACCAGGCTGCGTTATAGCCCTTCAGTTTGCGAACATTGAAGAGAGCGACATAGCACCACAACTAAGGACAATGCACGTGCCTCCTTTGGCAACAGCTCTTCTCATTACAGTAGTACAACTGAGTAAATTATTACATGCACATTAAATGACTCTCTGTGCTACTGAGGTTCGATTGTGGCCTCCGGTGGCAGTGCCGTGCAGCCCCCCAGGCACTTTAAGGATAGTCAAACTGCATAGGCAGTACCGCACATGATCCAGCACGCGTCGCCTTTCACAGTCCAAATCTGTAATGTAGAGACGCTCACCGCGATGTGTCACAGTCAAGTAGGACTTATTCTGCCCGCGACACCCAGGCTTGTAATTGATTTGAGCATGCATGCGCCTTAGCACAGGGACGCAACACAACCAATCCTGAATGGCTGGTGTGTACGTGACGCATCACCTCAGCGTGACTACTTTGAACTCCCCCTCTTCAATGATGTCACAGAAGAAACTCCAAGTGCAGGCAGATGACACAGCCCATGCCCTCCTGAGCTCACAGTCACCATCTTGCTAAAATCCCAGTGCTCGTGGATTCCAACCTCGCGGCTCCACAGGTAAGCAGTACACGGAAACCCAACGTGAATGTTACTTATCACCAACGGTGGCTGCCCAGACCCCGAGCACGTCTTTTAAATTACAAAACTCGACAACATGTTTTTTTTGCTAGCGCATCACATTGGCGCATTTGACCCGACTCCCAGCTAAACACTCCCTGGGACCAGTTCCAGCAACTCACTGTCCATAACGCTGCAAGTTCAGGTTTCATGAAATCTATCCTTAGCCCAGCCGAAGCCCACGTAGAAGGCTGCAGCACCGACCGGTATCTTCAAAACACACGCTGCTGGTTCATTGAAGTGCACTTCCAATTCAATGCTGCCAGTTGGTCTTAAAATAAATGCTGCCAGTTCACTCCAAATGATTTCTGTAACTGTAGTCAACAACACAATCCTTAATCGTGCTATCAAATGACATTTCCAGACTTCAGATGACTGCAGGCTGCCTGACTTCAAGCCACACAGGTCAAATTTCCAATCTTCCATTCTGTAGGCTGTCTGTTGTAATAAAAACCAGGGCGTTGCTCAGGCTTCTCTTCAGACTCCAGCTAGCTTCTGCTAGGTTCTGTTAGGTTCTTGTGCAGTTTCTTAGCTCCTCACACGTGGTTCTTTTTCTCAATTGCCACCACTTTTGTAAACAAAGTAAGGCCTTGTAGGTAATCAGTCCAGTAGCCAGTAGTGTAGATTATAGAGCAGGTTTACTCAGTTACCTGTAAGAAAGTAAGAATGCCCCACCGGGAGTAGCATCTTGTAGCTCATCCCCACTCATTCCAACTGATCACTCATACAAATCAATCAATCAATTAATCACGGAATTTGTAGAGCGCACTACTTACCCGCGAGGGTCTCAAGGCGCTGGGGAAGAAAAAAAGGGAAGAAAAAGGGGGGGGGGTGCCGCTACTGGTCCAACAGCCAGGTCTTGAGTAGCCTCCTGAAGGTCAGCAGGTCTTGGGTCTGTCGTAGGCTGAGTGGAAGGGTGTTCCAGGTCTTGGCGGCGAGGTGGGAGAAGGATCTGCCACCGGTGGTGGTTCTTCGGATGCGGGGGACGGTGGCGAGGGAGAGGTCGGCGGAGCGGAGCTGGCGGTTGGGGACGTAGAAGAAGAGCCGTCTGTTGAGGTAGGCTGGGCCGGTCTTGTGGAGTGCCTTGTGTGCGTGGATGAGGAGTTTAAAGGAGATTCTCCTGTCGACGGGGAGCCAGTGCAGGTTTCTCAGGTGCGGGGTGATGTGGCTGTGGCGTGGTACGTCGAGGATCAGGCGTGCCGAGGCGTTTTGAATGCGTTGCAGTCATTTGATGAGCTTGGCTGGGGCTCCCACGTAGAGGGCGTTTCCATAGTCGAGTCTGCTACTGACGAGGGCCTGGGTGACTGTTCTTCTTGTATCTGTCGGGATCCACCTGTAGATCTTGCGGAGCATGCGGAGGGTGTTGAAGCAGGAGGAGGAGACTGCGTTGACTTGCTTGGCCATGGAGAGCGTTGAGTCGAGGATGACTCCCAGGTTGCGTGCGTGGTCGGTGGGTGTCGGGGCTGCCCCCAGTGTCGTAGGCCACCAGGAGTCATCCCAGGCTGAAGGGTTGGAGCCGAGGATGAGGACCTCCGTCTTGTCCGTGTTCAGCTTTAGTCGGCTGCTCTTCATCCAATCGGCGACGGCCTTCATTCCTTCGTGGAGGTTGGATTTGGCGGTGAGGGGTCCTTGGTGAGGGAGAGGATCAGTTGAGTGTCGTCGGTGTAGGAGATTATGTTGAGGTCGTGCTGTCGGGACGTGCGTGCGAGCGGGGCCATGTAGATGTTGAACAGTGTCGGGCTGAGGGATGATCCCTGGGGTACGCCGCAGATGATCTCGGAGGCTTCGGATCGGAACGGGGGGAGGCAGACGCTCTGGGTTCTGCCGGAGAGGAAGGAGGTGGTCCATTCCAGGGCCTTGTCTCGGATCCCTGCGTCATGGAGGCGTGCACGTAGAGTGCGGTGGCAGACAGTGTCGAAGGCGGCGGAGAGGTCCAGCAGGATGAGGGCTGCGGTCTCACCGTTGTCCAGCAGGGTCCTGATGTCGTCGGTGGCGGCGATGAGGGCAGTCTCGGTGCTGTGGTTGCTGCGGAACCCTGACTGGGATGGGTCCAGGATGCTGTTTTCTTCGAGGTATCGGGTTAGCTGTCTGTTGACGATCTTCTTGATGACCTTGGCTGGGAAGGGAAGCAGGGAGATGGGCCGGAAGTTCTTGAGGTCTCTCGGGTCCGCCTTGGGTTTTTTGAGCAGGGCGTTGATCTCGGCGTGTTTCCAGCTCTCTGGGAAGGTCACAGTCTCGAAGGAGAGGTTGATGATGTTGCGCAGGTGGGGTGCGATGGAACTGCTGTCTTTGTTGAAGATGTGGTGCGGAAAAGGGTCTGACGGGGAGCCGGAGTGGATTGTGCTCATGGTCTTGATGGTTTCATCGATGTTCACTTTGGCCCAGGCTGGCAAGGGGTCGTGGTCGATGGTGTGCGGCGAGTCTGGTGTGTCGGTGTCTGTTGGGGCTGTCTGGGTGTTGTCGTGGATGTCGGTGATCTTGCGGTGGAAGAAGGTGGCGAGGGAGTCGCACAGGGCTTGCGACGGCGGGATGTCGTTGGTGTTGGAGCTGGTGTTGGAGAGTTCCTTCATGATGTTGAAGAGCTCCTTGCTGTTGTGTGCATTGTTGTCGAGGCGGTCTTTGAAGGAGATCCTCTTGACGGCCCTGATGAGGTGATGGTGGTTGCGGATGGCGTCTTTGTGGGCTGCGTGGCTGTCTGGTGTCTTTTCACTGTGCCATTTCATCTCTAGTTTCCGGCAGGTACTCTTGGATGCTAGGAGTTCCGGGGTGAACCAGCTGGCTCACTTGCTGGTGTCTCTGTAGGTGGGTTTTTTCATCGGGGCGAGGGTGTTGGCGTAGTCGTCAATCCATCGTCTGAGGTTGCGGGCAGCGTCGTCGGTGTTGGAGAGGTCGGTGGGTGGGCTGAGAGCGAGGTTTGCCTGTAGTTGGTCTTCGGTGACTTTGCTCCAGCAGCGGCATGGGATCTGTTGGGTGCGGTGGTGTGTGGTGGGTTTCTGGAAGGTGAAGTGGATGCACTCATGAACATTCTAATACATCACATACACACTGGCTGAACAGCAGGGAACTAAGACATAACAGGATAGAACATAGCGTCCGCATTCTATATGTTTCTTTAATGAGGTAATTTCCCACCATTTATTCACTTCCATTATCTTTGCCTACTCCAGTTCTTCCAGTAATTCATTCGGAGCGATTTCTTTTTCTCCTCCAGCCACATTCCGTGCTGTAACACTGTCTGTTTGGTCATCAAATAGTGTCTTTAGCATTTTTTCATGTTTAGCAAATTTTTCCTTCATTCTTTCAGTAACTTAACCTTTTCTTAAATAATCATCAAATCCCACGTGTATTGCTTAAAAACAAATTATGATCTTATACTCTATCTAAACCTGTGTGTTCCACACTCTTTCATGAATTGAAGGCTTTGTCGAGCTGCATCCCTTGCCAGGTATATTCTTTTGTACTCGAAATATAGAGGCCACACTTTGCTATCAATCCAACCAGGATCGACATTACTCACTTTATATCTCGTTAATCCTTAACCAAAAAAACGTGTCGAGGTTGATTGTGTAAGTTATTTTTCCTTTCCTTCCTTTATTTTAAATTTCGTTTAAACTTTTTCTCCTTTCCTACTTTAAGGCGCTGTGGCAATATTGTAATTTTTTAAGACACCATCTCTCTTCTATCACTTTTATCACCCTGCCACTTGCCTTTTTTACCATTTTTTGTCCCTGGTAATTTGTTGACGGTCCCAGATACGAAGCAAGAGACCCATTCACCTCACAGTGTATGATAACCTTCTTTCTCTTGCCTGCTCCGGGGCAACAGAGCACTCATGTAATTCAATATTCTCATGTGTCATGAAGGAACCGTTCGGAATTTCAGTGTTTTTGGAGATTCCCCCCTGGGTAAACAGTAACGAGTCTCCTCCAAGACGGGGCCCCATACCTTGTCCTCCCCTAATTCCCACTGTTTGCCCTTTAGCTTACCACTCCACCTCGTGGTTTCTGAGGCAGCGTTCTCTCCTTTTTCTCCTCCTCAGTGTAACATGTACAGAACACAGAGCCGCTCGCTTTCTACCCCAGGAATAGTCCTTTCCACTCCTTGCACATTGTTATCAACGACAGACACAGAACGGGGAAGCCGCTGCTTCACAATCTCTTCCAATCACCAGAGAAAAGTTGCCTGCTCGATTCTGGGTGTACTTTCCCATATGGACTGGTATCGCAAGATACAATTCCACTGGCATCTCTCTTCATGCCGATTTTGATCCTAGTTCTTCAGCGCAGTTCCAAGAACAGGCATATAAATGTATTATATCCTGGTCAAGAGGCCACTGTGGAAATCAGCTGGATTCGACACAGGAGCACTTCGACTCCAGCCCGAACCCGGACTAAATATCGGGCGCAGAGGATAACAAATTGTATTCCCGCGCTGGGCGTGCTGATTTCCACAGCGGCCTCTTGACCAGGATATAATGCATTTATATCATACACAGATCAACACACCTAATCCTTTCAATCATTTGAGAATCCCCTTTGGAGTCTTCCTGTTTCTTCAGATTGCCGGTGTTTTGGCAACATGTTTTAAGGCATCATTAGGAGGATTCCCTTACGGATGTGCTGCCTCCCACTTACATCCTTCTCCTTGTCCTGAAGAAGACCCACCATGATGCTTTCTTAAATAAGGCTAACACCTGGGTCAAAAGTCGACGTTATGTTTGGTTCAGTTGTTTTTGGGTCATCTGGTTTTTAATTAGCAAGTAATTCTACCAGAGACACTGATCCCCTCCCATACTGACCATCTTTTAAGCTCCTTCTTCCTTTGTATAATTTGTACATATAATTGTTTCACCGATGTATATATGACACTCACTTCACTCATGTCACAGGGCACCGGCGTTATTTCACTATATTTAATGTTACTTTTTTATTCAATTGAATTGTTGATAGCCTTTTCATAAAATGCATAATGATACTCCAAGTAAATACGTTTGACGCAGTGCATAATTGTCGGTCTTTTGTGTTCCAACCTAATCACTAAAAGCATTTTTTAACTATAAACTAAAATGTATGTTTTTTGATTTGTACAGGGAACAAAGTTTTCCTAACCATAACTAAGCTTTAACCTTTGTTTTCTTCATTGAATTTCAATGTTTTTTAAAAATCTTTAATAAAAATATGTTTCAAATTGTAGAGTCCAGTGTCGCGAGTGGAGAGTTGTTATGTGGAGTAGTATAAAGTCAATTGTAATAAAGTGGAGTATTATAGATTGGAATAGAGCAGAGTAGAGTAGAGTGTATTGGCGTATCATACAGTGTAGTAAAGTGTTATATAGTGTAGTGGCATGGTGTTATCATGTAGTGGAGTCAAGTATCACAGAATGGAGACGTGAGTTGTACAGTGGACTGGCATGTTGAACAGTAGAGTAGGGTTCCATGGATTGTCATAGAGTAGAGTGTTTTAGAGTGGAGTAGGGTGAAGTAGAGTGCCATAGAGTGGAGTATCATCAAGTGGAGTGCCATACAGTACAGTGGAAGAGAGTGTCATAGAGTGGACTGCCTTCATATAGTGGAGTGGCGTATCGTAGAGAGAATTTGAATGACATGGCGTCAAGTGTCATACAGTGTAGTACAGTGGTGTAGAGTGGATGAGCATATAGAGTGGAGCAGAGTGGCATAGAGTGGGATAGAGTGTAGGACAGAGTTGTAGAGTGGAGTTGCATTAAATACACTAAAGGGTCGGACAATGGTGTGGCATAGAGTGGAGTACAATGACATAGAGTGGGATAAAGTGTAGTAGAGTGGAGTATAGTGAAGTGGAGTACACTAGATTGGGGTAGTGTAGAGTAGAGTGAAGTGCCATAGAGTGGAGTGGCATAGACTTTAGTGGTGTGGAGTGCAGTAGAGTGGAGTGGCTTAGCATACAGTCAAGTAAAGTATCATAAATTGGAGTACTGTGTTGTACAGTAGAGTGTAGTGGCATGTCATACAGTATTGGAAAGTGATGTAGACTTCAGTAGAGTATAGTGGTCTAGTTGAGTTTTGCAGAGTGGAGTGGTGCACAGCACAGTACAGTGTTGTAAAGTGTGGTAGAGTGTATTGGCATACAGTATAAAAGTGTACAATGGCATAGAGTGACATAGATTGGAGTGGTGTACAGTGGAGTAGTGGAGTAGTGTAGAGTACTGTGTTATAGAGTAGAGTAGAATAAAGTGGGGTGCAGTGGCATACAAAGAGTTGCATAGAGTGTTGTATAGTGGACTAGAGTACTGTAGAGTGGCATAGAGTAGCATATAGTGTTGTACAGTGGCATACAGTATAGTACAGTGTTGTACAGTGCAGTGTAGGGGTATATACAGGAGTAAAGTGTCAGAGAGTGGCATACAGTGGCATACAGTGGAGTAGACCATTGTAGAGTGGAGTTGCATAGAGTACAGTAGTGTATCAAACAGTTGAGCTGCGTAGAATGGATTGTTGTATAGCAGCATATATTTAGGTAAAGGCTAGTACAGTGGAGTAGGGTCGAGTGGAGTGGCGTAGCTAAGTGTGGAGTAAAGTACAATAGATTGTACAGGTGTGTCATAGAGTAGAGTGGCATTGAATGGAGTGCAACGGCGTAGCATTGGTAGTAAACTGTTATAAGTTGGAGTGGGGTCTCGTACAGTAGAGTGGAGTACTGTGTCGTATATTAAAGTGTTGAAAAGTGGAATAGAGTATTGTACAATGAAGTGTATGGGTATAGAGTGCAGTATAGAGTAGGACAGTGGAGTGCACGGGGAGAAGGTGGAATAGAATGTCGTAGAGTGCCATAAAGTGTGGTAGACTTCTATAGAGTGGATTTAAATAGAGTGGAGGAGAGTATCATACAGTGGAGTGGCATAGAGTGCCATACACTCTAGTGGCCTAGAGTGGATTTCCATAAAGTGGAGTAGCACAGAATGGAATAGCTTATAGTGAAGTAAAGTACAGGGGAGTGGCGCACAGTGCAGTAGCATAGACTGGAGTGGTATTGCGGGATTGGGTAGAGTGGAATAGCAAACAGTGAAGTGGTGTACAAAGGAATGGGGTGGAGTGGAATACCATACACTAGAGTAACAAAGATTGAGGTTGAGTACAGTGTAATAGCATAGAATGGAGTTGCATAGAGTGGAATTGTGTACATTAGAGTGACATAGAGCGGAGTAGCATATAGTGGAGTGGCACACAGTGGAATAACATATAGTGGAGTAGCACACAGTGCAATGGCGTACTGTGAAGTGGTGTTGAATAGAGTGGTGTACACTGGAGTGGGGTATAGTGTAATAGCATACAGTGGAGTGACGTACAGTGGAGTGACATTCAATGGCATATCGTGAAATGGAATGGCATAGAGTAGAGTGGCATACACTGGAGTGGTGTAGAATGGAGTAGCATACAGTCTAGTGGCATACACAGAAATAGCACACAGTAGATTGTTGTACACTAGAGTGGCATACAGTGGAATAGCATATAGAGCGCTGTAGAGTGGAATGGTGTAGAGTGGAATAACATTTATTGGAGTAGTGCTAGCGGAGTGGCATATATTGGAGTGGTCTACACTAAAGTGGAGTAGAGAGGAGTTCATACAGTGCAATAGTGTGGAGTTGACTGGCGTAGAGTGGAATTGTGTACAGTGTAATAATGTAGAGTGGTGTGGCATAGAGTACAGTAGTGTGTCAAATGGTGGAGCTGCCTAGAGTGGATTGTTGTATAGTAGCATAGAGTGAGGTAAAGTCTCGTACAGTGGAGTAGAGTTGAGTGTGGTGGCGTAGCTTAGTGTGGAGTAAAGTACAATAGATTGCATTGGTGTGTCATAGAATAGAGTGGCATGGAGTAGAGTTCAGCAGTGTAGCTTAGGTAGTAAAACTGTTATACATTGGAGTGGGGTCTTGCACAGTAGAGTGCACTGCTGTGTCATATATAGAAGTGTTGAATAGTGGAATAGAGTGTTGTACAATGGAGTGTATGGGCATAGAGTGTAGGGTAGAGTTGGACAGTGGAGCGTACAGGGACAGAGTGGAGTACAATGTCATAGAGTGCCGTAAAGTGTGGTAGACTTTTATAGAGTGGAATTATATAGAGTGGAGGAAAGTGTCATACAGTGGAGCGGTGCAGAGTGGTGTACACTATAGTGGCATAGAGTGGATTACTGTAAAGGGGAGTAGCATACAGTGAAACAGTGTACATTGGAATACTGTACAGTGGAGTGTAGAAGAGTGGAGTGGCTTAGTGTGGAAAAGCATAGAGTGGAGTGGTGTACAGTGGAGTTGCATACAGTGGAGTAGGGTACAGTGGATTAGCGCAAAGTGGGGTGGCGTACATTGAAGTGACATAGCATAGAGTCAAGGAAACTGTTATAAATTGGAGTGACATCTCATACAGTAGAGTGGAGTGCTGTGTCATACAGTGTTGGGAACTGTCGCAGAGTGGAATTGAGTGTTGTACAATAGAATGTACCAGCATAGGGTCAAGTGCAAATTTGGACAGTGGAGTGTATGGGGATAGAGTGGAGTAGGGTCTAGAAAAGTGCCATATAGAGTAGTAGAGTTTTGTAGAGTGGAGTTATATAGAGTGAAGGAGAGTACACTGGAGTGGGAAAGAGTGGAGTAGTGTACAGTGGGGTGGCATACAGTGCAATAGCATAAAGTGGAGTGGCGTGCAGTGGCGTGCAGTGGAATGGTGTAAAGTGTAATAGCGTTTAGTGTAGTAGCGTACAGTGGAGTGGTGTACAGTGAAGTGGTGTAGACTGAAGTGGTATATTGTGGGGTGGGGTAGAGTGGAATAGCATACAGTGGAGTGGCGTAAAAAGGAGTGGGATAGAGGGGAATACCCTGGAGTAGAGTGGCAAAGATTGAAGTTGCGTACAGTGTGATAGCGTAGAGTGGAGTGGCATACACTGAAATAGCGTAGAGTGGAGTACAGTGGAGTAGCATAGTGTAGAATAGCCTGAACTGGAATGGAGTGGGATGGAATAGCATAGAGTGGAGTGGTATACAGTGGAATGGTGCAGACTGGAGTGACATACATGGGAGTGGGGTACAGTGAAATACCATATAATGGAGTGGCGTAGAGTGGATTGGCGTCCAATGGACTAGCATAGAATGGAGTGGTGTAGAGTGGAGTGGTGTACACTGGAGTGGCGTAGAGTGGAGTAGCGTATAGTGGAGTGGTATACAGTGAAATAGCATAGAGTGGAGTGGTACACAGTGAAGTGGTGTAGAGTGGAATAGCATATATTCAAGTAGCGTACAGTAGAGTGGCATTCACTGGAATAGCATGGAATGGAGTGGGATAGAGTGGCATAAACTGGAGTGGTGTAGAGTGGTGTAGCACACAGTGTAATGGCATACAGTGAAATAGCATACAGTGGAGTGTTGTACAGTGGAGTGGCATACAATGGAATGGCATAGAGAGCAGTGGTGTACAGTGGAATGGTGTACAGTGGAATAGCATATATTGGTGTAGTGAATAGCGTAGAGCATACAGATGGTGTGGTGTACGCTGAAGTGTAGTAGAGTGGAGTTGCGTACTGTGTAATAGTGTACTGTGGACTGGGATAGAGTGGAATTGTTTACAGTGTAATAATGTAGAGTGGAGTGTGTAGAGTGGGGTGGTATAGGCTGGAGTGGCATACAGTGGAGTGGGGTAGCGTGCAATAGCATACAGTGAAGTGGTGTACATTGCAGTGTCGTCCAATGGAATTGTGTGGAAAGCAGCATAGAGTGGAGTGCCCTACACTGCAGTGGGGAGATTGAAGCTGCGTACAGTGTAGTGGCATACAGAGGAATAGCATACAGGGGAATAACATAGAGTGGAGTGGTATACAGTGGAATGGCATAGCGTGGAATAGCCTACAGTGGATTAGTGTGCAGTGGAGTGGTGTCCAGTGGAGTGACGTAGACTGGAGTGGCATTGAGTGGAGGTGCATACCGTGTAAGAGAGTAGAGTGTAGTGGCATACAGTGGAGTTGCATACATTGTAACTGTGTAGAGTGGAGTGGTGTAGAGTGTAGTCTATTACAGTGCAGAGGCATAGAGTGGAGTGGCGTAGAGTGGAATAGCGTACAGTGGTGGGGTGAACAGCAGTGAGGCGTACAGATGCATGTGAAATTTAGAGGCAATGTAGAATATGGTGTGCAGAGTAATGCAAAACAGCGAATTGCGCTGTCTTGCATCTCTCTTTATTTACCAATCGATGCAGGGACACACATGGTGGCGTTGCTTTGCTTTGTAAAACTGACTTAAGTATTGAGTTGCCTATGTAGCACCATGCGTGACTCAAGGGTACCACAATCCAGTAATACAGCTAGACCATATTTATATTATGGGCAATGGTATACAGCAATAACTTTGCACTATACCATGGTACATGGCAATGACAAGCCAGGACATAATTGAATAATGACTGTTTTTAAAAAATGAAAAGGCAGACATATTGTTTTTACTACAGTTCGGCTATGTTCAGTGCTAGGGTCTTAGATATAGGTAAGTAGTAGGTCTCTACCTATTGCCACTTTATTATGTGGGTAATAGGTAGGGAAATGTATTTATATATTTTTTAAATATTTGTAAATAAGTTTACGACCAGGTACTGCAGTAGTTTCATGAAATTTTGGGAAATTGCGCGAAAGTACTGTGGTCACAGATATCCCTAAGCTTAAATGCCTTATAACTTAAAACATACTTACCCTACTTAACTGCAGTACCCAAAAAACATAAGCTGTGCACCATAATGTATAATCCTGACAAATTTCATGTGCTACATCAAATACAACAGTCTATAGAAAATGCATTGGGTGAAAATCCCGTTTCGGGACCCACCTTTTATCTTTGTACCCCCTTACGATTCACAGCAAAAATGTACATGTTCTCAAAATGTAGAAAATGCTATAGGCCTGGAATGTTTTGTGGTGATTCGTCAAATGGGGGAAAAATTATTACGGGGCTATGGGCCAGATGTACAAACATTAGGAATACCGATTTCCTAATTGCGATTTTCTCTGAATTGCAATTAGGAAATCGGTATTCCTACTGTATGAAACTCATTGAGTTTCATCTAAGGATTCCAGAATTTGGTCACAAACAGTAAAACATACTGCACCGTTTCAGTATTTGGAAGGGACGCCCTAAACACGCCCCTTTCAAATACAGAGTCGCAAACGCAAAATGGAATTCAGTAACAAGTTACCGAATCACATTTTGCATTTCGTACACTTGGAAAAGCATTTTTCCGGATGCATACGTCCCGATTCTATTAATCAAGCCTATTGGGACGGAAAAATGCTTTGTACATCAGATCCTAAAATCCAAGAAATTCCTATCCGGCCCTAAAATCCAAGAAATTCCTATCTCTGTGAATACTAACTATAACCAGAGAGTGGCAATCAGATTTAATGTGATTTCTTTCTTTTTATCTTTTGTATTTGTTTATTGGTTTACATAAACATGTGACCATAAATGTGTCTTTTAGTTGTTCATGTAATAATTCTGAAACTTTTCATATGCAGTCTAGTTTATTTTTTGGGCTTCCTTGATACTTTTAGTAGGATTGCGCTACATCTGAAGCCCAAAATGAATGAAAGATAATCGTTGTTATACAAATGTAGATTTGTTTTTTTTAATAGTTGCCAATTATTATGTCCTCCAATTAGTAGTTTATGCAGCTCACTGCTAGTCCACTTTTTCATTTTGTTAAAGAGCAGTGCATAAGGAAGAGTGCAAAGCAAACTTATGTTGATCAAGATGTATGCTATTATGTTGTTTATAGTAGGGTTGTGCAATAAATTCCAATCCGCCGGTGGAGTTCGCGGAGTTATGCCCAGTGTGCATTAAGCTTGTAATGCGTAGTTCTGGCAAAACTCCATCAACCGCCTAATGGCCAAAATGTTTCTTACGCGCAGCTCGCCAACGGTAAGTTGGCAAGCATGAACGAGAATTGTCCTCCCCTAGCGTGATTTTCAGGCGCTAAGACGGTAGCCGGTGAGATTTTCTCAACGCAGCCTCTCGAGTAGAAAATCTACATGATCAGCAGCAAAGAAGCAGCACCCTCTGGAGCACCGCATGGTTCCATTCATGCTGATTTTGCAACGCGGAACAAGCTCCCAGTACTAAAAATCAGGGTAATATGCCAATTCTGCCCGCTCGCAGCACTCGGCAGAATCTCGCAGCGTTTTCATGTAACTCCACGGAATTCTGCAAAGTGAAACTCTGAGAGTTCCACCTACCCCTCGTTTTTAGGTTTCCATTAGCATGTGATCATAAATGGGCCTTTTAGTTGTGCATGTAGTACATTTAGTTTTGCTCCTGTAGTAAATCTGAAACTTTAAAATGCAGTCTAGTTTATTTTTTGAACTTCCTTGCTACTTTTAGTAGCATTGTTCTACACAGATATCACAAAATGGTTGGCCATTATAACTTCATAATCACTTCATAACGTCACTTGCAGTAGCAAAAATCTGCATCTACATAGCCTAATGTGCATTGGTGTGAAATGTCATTACAATCCATTTAGCCAATTTGCAGCTTTGTGAAATACAAACGTCTTTGTAAAATGCATTGGAGTGCAAGTGTGTTTTGGAACCCCCTTTTTTCTTTGCACCCCTTTTGGCAAATGCCATCAAACTTTCAATCCTTCACCAATGTAACAGATGCAATAGGTCTGCAAAGTTTTGCGAAGATTCGTCAAACGGGTGCAAAGTTATTAAAGGACAAAAACTCAAGGAGGTCCTATTTTTGGTCACCCTAAGCATAACTAGCACCTCTCTGTATTATATATACATATATATACACACCGAAAAGGAAGCTGGGAACTCTGAATGATTCCCACGTTTCAGTGGAGAGCAGCTACTTTATATGGAGCACCCTACAACACCACTGACACTCTGAATCTGCTCACCTAGAAAAACCGTTTTTCTAGCAGAGTTTTTACGTATAGTATTAGCACAGTGCCATACATGCCAAGGTATTAAAAAAAAAATTGTGGAGCAGAAATATCAAGTTTGAAATAACATGATACAGAAATATTGTGGGCAAAAATATCATTGACAAGAATATTGATTTTAAGGTAAGCAATATCGATGTTAAACATATCTATGTTATTAATATTGACGTTAAAAATATCTATGTTGTTAATATCATTGACAAAAATATTGTTGTTAATTACATCATTTTAAAATTATTTGTATGTATTTTAGTATACATATTAATTGTATATGTTATGAATTGTTTGTATGATTAATGTTAATGTTTTTTAATAAACATCTGTTATTCAGCAACAAGATACCCTTGGGTGAACGTGTGCTTTACAAATACACATGTTGTTATGTTAATATAGGTTGTACATTTTTGTTGTTTTTAAGTTTAATTTATTAGTTTATTTGCATTTTTAGTGCTGTAGCGGGTTGTGGGGCTTATAGCGGTACAGGGTTGGAAGTAATTTATTTATAATTATTAATTATAATTAATTAATATTGATTATTTAATTGATAATTAGTTATGTTAATTCTGTAATTAATTTTTTTAATTGCGTTAAGTTTTAGGTGCGGGTTGTGGGGTTTGTAGGGGTAGAGGATGGGAAGTAATTTAATTATAATTATATAATTATTAACTTTTAATTATTAATAATTATTTAATTGATAATTCATTATGTAAATTGTATAATTAATTCAATTTGTTATAATTATTTTTGGTTTGAGTTGTGGTTTTTGTAGGGTGAAGGGTGTGATGGAAGTTCATTAAATATAATTATTTTATTATTACTTAATAAATGTGAATTTTTAATTGATAATTATGAAAAATGTGTAATTATTATAATTGTTAGATATATTTTAGGTGTGTGTTGTTTACTTTATAGAGGTATAGGATAAGTTATTTAAGTAATAATAAATGCAAAAATAAATCTGTATTATTTAAATATTGTGTTATTTATCATGTTATGTGCTAATTGTGTTATGGTTTTTAATTGTAAATGAAATTATATTTGTTGGTTTTTACACTTGTGAAAATATACTGTGGTATTTTAATTATATGAGTGATGTAATATGTGAGGTCATAAGCAGAGCATTGCAGGGAGTAAGTTATAGTTAGCTCAGGTAACTATAAGTGCTGAATTTCTATGGTTTCGTGCGTATGTGATTTTTGAACACTAAAGCCATTTGCTTCTTTGCATTTCCCTCACTTTACCCTTTTAGTACCATGTTTACTTTTTGTTGGAAAAAATAAAAACCATTCTAAAAAACGTTTTTTAGAACCACCATATGATCAAACAAAGAGATAACTCTGTATTTTAAATGTGACAGTCTATTGGTGTGTGTATGAATGTATCAGTCTCTGTATCCAAGTGTGACTGGGTGTGTCAGTAGCTGCATCAGTGTGTGCCTGGGTGTGCAAATGGCTCTATCGATGTGTGAGTAGGTGTGTTATTGGGTGTTTAAGTTTAATTTATTAGTTTATTTGCATTTTTAGTGCTGTAGCGGGTTGTGGGGCTTATAGCGGTACAGGGTTGGAAGTAATTTATTTATAATTATTAATTATAATTAATTAATATTGATTATTTAATTGATAATTAGTTATGTTAATTCTGTAATTAATTTTTTAATTGCGTTAAGTTTTAGGTGCGGGTTGTGGGGTTTGTAGGGGTAGAGGATGGGAAGTAATTTAATTATAATTATATAATTATTAACTTTTAATTATTAATAATTATTTAATTGATAATTCATTATGTAAATTGTATAATTAATTCAATTTGTTATAATTATTTTTGGTTTGAGTTGTGGTTTTTGTAGGGTGAAGGGTGTGATGGAAGTTCATTAAATATAATTATTTTATTATTACTTAATAAATGTGAATTTTTAATTGATAATTATGAAAAATGTGTAATTATTATAATTGTTAGATATATTTTAGGTGTGTGTTGTTTACTTTATAGAGGTATAGGATAAGTTATTTAAGTAATAATAAATGCAAAAATAAAACTGTATTATTTAAATATTGTGTTATTTATCATGTTATGTGCTAATTGTGTTATGGTTTTTAATTGTAAGTGAAATTATATTTGTTGGTTTTTACACTTGTGAAAATATACTGTGGTATTTTAATTATATGAGTGATGTAATATGTGAGGTCATAAGCAGAGCATTGCAGGGAGTAAGTTATAGTTAGCTCAGGTAACTATAAGTGCTGAATTTCTATGGTTTCGTGCGTATGTGATTTTTTGAACACTAAAGCCATTTGCTTCTTTGCATTTCCCTCACTTTACCCTTTTAGTACCATGTTTACTTTTTGTTGGAAAAAATAAAAACCATTCTAAAAAAACGTTTTTTTAGAACCACCATATGATCAAACAAAGAGATAACTCTGTATTTTAAATGTGACAGTCTATTGGTGTGTGTATGAATGTATCAGTCTCTGTATCCAAGTGTGACTGGGTGTGTCAGTAGCTGCATCAGTGTGTGCCTGGGTGTGCAAATGGCTCTATCGATGTGTGAGTAGGTGTGTTATTGGGTGTTTGAGTGTGTGCCTGGGTATGTCAGTGGCTGTATCGGTGTGTGCCTGGGTGTGTAAGGGCTCTATCAATGTGTGAGTGGGTGTGTTATTGGGTGTGTCAGTGTGTGCCTGAGTGTGTCAATGGCTATACTGGTGTTTGTCTGGGTGTATCAGTGTCTGTAACAATGTGTGGCTGGGTGTGTTAGTGTCTGTATTAGTGTGTGGCTGGGTGTGTCAGTGGCTATATCAGTGGGTATATGGGTGTTTAAGAGGCTGAATCGGTGTTTGGCTGAATGTCTAAGTGGCTGAATCGATATGTGAGAGGGTGTGTTATTGGCTGCATGAGTATGTGCCTGGGTGTGTCAGTTTCTGTATCGGAGTGTGGCTGGCTGTGTCAATAGCTGTATCAGTGTGTGTCTGGGTATGTCAGCGGCTGTATAGGTGTGTGCCAGGGTGTGTTAATGTCTGTAAAAATGTGTGCCTGGGTGTGCTAGTGTCTGTATTAGTGTGTGGCTGGATGTCTCTGTGGCTAAATCAGTATGTGTATGGGTGTTTGAGAGACTGTATTGGTGTTTGGATGAATGTCTGAGTGGCTGTATCGATATGTAAGAGGGTGTGTTATTGGTTGTATGAGTATGTGTCTGGGTGTGTCAGTTTCTGTATTGGAGTGTGGATGGGTGTCTCAGCTGCTGTATCAATGTGTGTATGGGTATGTCAGTGGCTGTACTGGTGTGCCCCTTGGTATATCAGAGGCTGTATCGGTGTGAGCTTGGATTTTTCAATGGCAGTATCAGTGAGTGCCTAGGTGTGTCAGTGAATGTACTGGTGAGTGCATGGACGTGTCAGTCTCTGTATCGGAGTGTGGCTGAGTAGGTCACTACCTGTATCATCGTGTGCCTGGGTGTGTCAGTGTCTAACAATCTGTGTCTGAGTGTGTCAGACTGTATCAGTGTGTGGCTGGGTGTGTCAGTGCCTGTATATGGGTGTGTGCAGGTATTTGAGAGGCTGTATCGGTGTTTGGCTGGGTGTGTAAGTGAGTGGGTTAGTGTTTGGCAGAGTGTGTCAGTAGCTCTATTGGTGTGTAGCTGGATGTGTCAGTGTCTGTATCGCTGTTTGCCTGGGTGTGTAAGTGGCTCTATCAATGTGTGAGTGGGTGTGTTAGTGGGTGTGTCGGTGTGTGCCTGAGTGGGTCAATGGCTAAACTGGTGTTTGTCCGGGTGTGTCAGTGTCTGTAACAATGTGTGGCTGGGTGTGTTAGTGTCTGTATTAGTGTGTGGCTGGGTGTGTCAGTGGCTGTATCAGTGTGTATATGGGTGTTTAAGAGGCTGAATCGGTGTTTGTCTGAATGTCTAAGTGGCTGAATCGATATGTGAGAGGGTGTGTTATTGGCTGTATGAGTATGTGCCTGGGTGTGTCAGTTTCTGTATTGCTGAGCTCATGGTTGTGTCAGTTTCTGTATCAGAGTGTGGCTGGGTGTGTCAGTAGCTGTATCAGTGTGTGTCTGGGTGTGTCAGTGTCTAACAACGTGTGTCTCAGTGTTGTCAGACTCCGTATCAGTGTGTCAGTGGCTGTATTTGTGTGTGAGTGGCTATTTGAAAGCCTGCATCAGTGTTTGGCTGGCTCTCAGTAGCTGTATCTGTGCCAGTGCTTGTATGGGTGTTTGCCTGGGTGTGTAAGTGGCTGTATCGAGGTGTGAGAGGGTGTGTCATTGGGTATATGAGTGTGTGCCTGGGTATGTCAGTGACTGTATTGGCGTTTGCCTAGGTGTGTAAGTGGTTGTCTCGATGTGTGAGTGGTTGTGTCATTGGATGTATCAGTGTGTGCATAGGTGTTTGAGACACTATATCAGCGTTTGGATGGGTGTGTAAGTGAGTGTGCTAGTGTTTGGCTGGGGGTGTAGCTGGATGATCAGTGTCTTTATCAGTTTTTGCATGGGTGTGCAAGTGGGTCTATCAATGTGAGTGGGTGTGTTATTGGGTGTATTGGTGTGTGCCTGTGTGTGTCAGTGGCTATACTGGTGTTTGCCTGGGTGTGTCAGTGTCTGTAACAATGTGTGGTTGGGTGTGTTAGTGTCTGTATTAGTGTGTGGCTGGGTTTCAGTGGCTGTGTCAGTGTGTGCATGGATGTTTGAGAGGCTGTATCAGTGTTTGGCTGAATGTCTAAGTGGCTGTATTGATATGTGAGAGGACGTGCTATTAGGTGTATGAGTATGTGCCTGGGTGTGGCAGTTTCTGCATTGGAGTGTGGCTGGGTGTGTCATTAGCTGTATCAGTGTATGTCTGGGTATGTCAGTGGCCGTATTGGTGTGTCCCTTGGTGTATCAGAGGCGGTATCAGTATGAGCTTGGATGTTTCAGTGGGCGTATCGGTGAGTGCCTGGGTGTGTCAGGGACTGCATTGGTGAGTGCATGGATGTGTCAGTCTCTGTATCGGAGTATGGCTGAGTGTGTCAGACTCTGTATCAGTGTGTTACTGGGTATGTCATGTGCCTGTATCTGTGTGTGTACAGGTGTTTTAGAGGCTGTATCAGTGTTTGGCTGGGTGTGTACGTGGGTGTATTAGTGTTTGGCTGGGTGTCAGTAGCTCTATTGCTGTTTAGCTGGATGTGTCAGTATCGGTTTTTACCTGGGAGCGCAAGTGGCTCTATCGATGTGTGTTATTGGGTGTGTTATTGGGTGTATTGGTGTGTGCCTGAGTGTGTCAGTGACTATATTGGTGTTTGCATCGGTCTGTCAGTGTCTGTAACAATGTGAGGCTGGGCATGTTAGTGTGCATATTAGTGTGTGGCTGGGTGTGTCAGTGGCTGTATCAGTGTGTGTATGAGTGTTTAAGAGGCTGAATCGGTGTTTGGCTGAATGTCTAAGTGGCCGTATTGACATGTGAGAGGGTGTGTTATTGGCTGTCAGATTATGTGCCTGGGTGTGTCAGTTTCTGTATTTGAGTGTGGCTGGGTGTGTCAGTAGCTGTATCAGTGTGTGTCTGGATATGTCAGTGGCTGTATTGGTGTGTGTCTGGGTGTATCGGAGGCTGTATTCATGTGAGCATAGATGTTTGAGTGGCTGTATCGGTGAGTGCCTGGGTGAGTCACTGACAGTATTGGTCAGTGCATGGATGCATACGTTTCTGTATCGGAGTGTGGCTGGGTGTGCCAGTAGCTGTATCAGTGTGTGTCTGGGTTTTTCAGTGTCTAACAATGTGTGTCTAGGTGTGTCAGACTCTGTATCAGTGTGTCGCTGGGAGTGTCAGTGGCTATATTTGTGTGTGAGTGGCTATTTGAAAGGCTGTATTAGTGTTTGTCTGACTGTGTGAGTAGCTGTATCTGTGTCAGTCAGTGCTTGTATGGGTGTTTGACTGGGTGTTTAAGTGGCTGTATCAAGGTGTGAGTGGGTGTGTCATTGGGTTTATGACTGTGTGCCTGGGTATGTCAGGGACCATATTGGTGTTTGCCTGGGTGTATAAGTGGCTGTCTCAATGTGTGAGTGGGTGTGTCATTGGGTGTATCAGTGTGTGCATGGGTAGTTTAAGATGCTATATCAGTGTTTGGATGGGTGAGTAACTGACTGTATCGGTGTGTGCCTGGGTATCTGATTGGCTGTATTAGTGTCTGCTTGGGTGTGTACTCTGAGAATATAATCTTATTGAACAGTACTGAAAGAAGTAATTAGTAAAACACAGTACTCCAATAGATGATGCCATAAATCAGTATGAAAAGAAAAAACACAAATATGAGTTAATATTACAATTGAGAAAATTAGACAATAAAGTTACAATTTTAATAATGCATAACTGCATAACAATAATGGGTGTGAAAGTGCCAGCACAGAACTGTGGGTGTGTGAGTGCCTATATTGGTCTGTGAGTGGGCGTGTGAGTGCTTACGTGGGTCTGTGAGTGCCAGCATGGGTCTGTGAGTGGGTGTGTCAAAGCCTGCCTAAGTCTGTGAGTGGGTGTCTGAGTGCCTATATGGGTCTGTTAGTGAGTGAGTGTGTAAATGTCTGTGTGGGTCTGTGAGTGGGTGTGTGAGTATCTGTGGGGGTCTGCGAGTGGGTGTGTAAGTGCCTTAGTGAGTCTATGAGTGGCTGTGTGAGTGCCTGTGTGGATCTGTGAGTGGGTGTGTATTTGTGTGAGTTACCAATATGTATATAAAAATATATATATTTATATATATGAGTATATATATGTGTCTGTGTATATATGTGTGTGTTCATATATATATTCATACTTCCAAAAACATCCCACTGCGCTCCAATGCAGAAACGGGACACGGACTCCAAGTTTTGTGCTGATTTTCAGTTTCTTTTATTCACCAACGTGACCAGATGACGCGTTTCGCCCACCACAATGGGCTTGCTCACATCTACATATACTATACTACACTACTATATATATATGTATGTATATATCTGTGTCTGTATGTATATATATGTGTGTATATATATATATATGTATGTATATATCTGTGTCTGTATGTATGTATATATATGTGTGTGTGTATATATAAATATATATATATATATATATATATATATATATATATATATATATATATATATATATATATATATATATATATATATATACGTATATACCAGTCTGCTCAACAAACGCTCGAAACCACGAACGGTATATCCATTCGGTGCTCAATGACAGGACACTGCACCTCCAAACAGTTTCATGGAACACGTTATTTATTTATTTATTTCACCATGTGCAGCAGCAGCGTGAAATGGCCTACGCGTTTCAGCCGTAGCCTTCAACAGGGCAATCATATATATGTGTCTATATCTATCTATATATGTCTATATAAGGACCCTACGATCAGCCCAGCTCTCCTATGCCGTGGTCCCCCGCGCCAGGAAGTCCAGATCGGGAGGCCACTCCTACTCCTTCCTCGCGGCCAGAGCCTGGAATACCCTACCGCTCCACCTCAGACAGATGACATCACTCCCCATCTTCACGAGAAACCTCAAAACATGGCTCTTCGATAGACCTCCTCCTTGATGGACTGGAACCTGCACCTCCCCAGCGCCTTGAGAACCTTACGCGTGAGTAGTGGCGCTCAACAAACCCATGATTGTTTGATTATCTATATCTATATCTAACTATCTATCTATATATCTATATATATATATATATATATGTATATCCTTTATTTCAGGCTTACAGTGACGCATAAATTATGTAAAAAAGAAGCAGAGAACTCTGGGTGGTTTTCAAGTTTAGGTGGAAAGCAGCTCCTGTATAGAGCACCCTCAACACCAGCAACACTCACCTCAAATGTCTGCTTTTCTATCAAAGCCTTTAAGCGTAGGAATAGCACACTGCCATCCACACCGAGATAGAAAGGGACAAAGTGTATTGCCATCTCTACAGCAAAGTTTTTAAGCATAGGACTAGCGTCCATAGATATTCAAAGTTTTATTTCTTTAATAACTTCAAAACTACTGAACAGATTTACACTTAATTACAAAAAGTACTCTTTCTGGACCAAGATCTAGCTTTCTGCCAAATGTGGTGTAATTCCATTCAGCCGTTCGGGCTATAGTTGTGTCTAACATCCCTATGGGAAACTGCATGAGGAAAATGCATTTTGGACCCCCCTTTTTCTGGGCCCTCACTTGAAGAATCACCCCAAAACTTTCCAGACAACAGCTGAAGTGATTTGCGTACTAGTTTTGAAAATTTCAGAAAGATTTGTCAAATGGTGCCAGTTATTAGTAAAACAAAAAAATTGCTTCGTCTATAAAAACTAGGTCCTAACTATAACAACCCACTGGCAACTGCGTGTGTGTGTGTGTGTGTGTGTGTGTGTGTGTTTCCAAACATTGATTTAGAAATATTAATTCTACCCCCACACTAACTAAGCGGCAAGCCAGTTGTTATGTGCACTCTTTGGGTGGCCTGGCTTCCTATTATACATGAAAAATATTATAGTTTATGAAAGCAAACACAAGAGAAGGTTTTTACTGTGCACCTCTTAACGTCATGTATATCAAAGTCCTCCTATACTTGATAATAAAGAAAAAGGAGGGAAAGTGAAATAAAACAATTGCCTAGTGTCATACAATTTGGTTAAGTGGGGAAACTCAGTATTAATACCAGATTTTCTTGTTTCATATTGTGCAATTTAGCCACTAGATGTATATTTTTTGCATCCTCAGCAACTACCTTACCTCCAAACCCAACCCTCCAAACCCCATCACCCCACTCCCGCTGGTATAAATGTGGCTCTTGGTCACATCACAAACCAAACTTTTTGGCCCCTGGGAAAATGTTTGTGAGTACCCACGATCTAAAGCAATATATAACAAAAAACGTGAACATTTTTCTCAAACAATGTATTCTGTTACCTTGCTCAAAATAAAGCAAGAAAACTTGCATTCATTTTGAGGCCTGATTCCAGGACTAGTTCACATATGCTAAGAGAGCACACTCAATACACAAATCAGTACAACAAAAAGAACAATGTAAACATGCATCGGGCCTGTAATCCATATTAACGTTATGAAACACGAATAGAAGAATGCTGCTCTTGAAAGAGCCACACCAAATTTGGTGATGGTTTGGTGGTCCACTGGAGTTGTATGGAGGTGGGTACTTTACCATCCAATGTGCAGTTATGCATATATATTTATGTCTATGTCAGGACCTTAATAAAAAAAAGTAGATGATACACAAGACAAACCTCTTAGGGACCTGCTGTCATCGAGTATATAGAATGACATCCTTTTGAGACCTTTTCCCTTAAGAGGAAGATGCACAACTATTAACTTGGTCAAAAGCAACAAATAAGTATTAACCACAATTCTCGAACCTAGAGAGAGAAAATGCCTGTAAATACAAAGAAATGTCCATTAACATATAATGCCCATTGAAATGAATTAATCAAAATGCCAAGCATAGGAAGGATCCCACAAGTTTGGCCCCCGACCTACGGTCAGCCCCCTCAGTGGCCACCTGTTTCCTGATAAAGGGCTTGGGTAAGCAGTGCTTAATTTGAGCCAGTGGTTGCCGGGGAGAGCCACCGGCATTTTTTTGGGGGACCAACACTTTTTCTTCTTCAGGCATTCCCCGAATGCAAGAACGGGTAGCTACACAAAAAGGGCAAGAAAGATTGCAAACTGTTACCAAGGTAGAAAGCATGAGCCTGCAAGAGTGAAATAAAAGGGCAGAGAGTGTCTGGCAGTGGAATATAGAGGCCTGAGGTAGTTTCAGGACCACGCATCCTCGGTATTCAGCTCCCTGACATTTATCAGTGCTGCCCGGGGGCGTCTGAGCAGCGCTTTGGACACAGGCACTCATTATTTTAAAAATTAAACACTGTGGGTAAGGAACATAACCTCTGAGACCAGTGGTTCCAAGGGAGACATCCCAGTATTAGCAGATGCTAAGGCTGACTGCCCTAAACTGACAACTATGATAATGCCTTGGAGTAAGGACAGGGACATCTTAAGAATTTTGGGGGCCCAGGGCCGAACGTAGTTTGGGGGCCCATGTTCGGAACAGCTCTGAATTTATGATCCAATTTCAGCTGTTTCACTAATATTACTGCAAATAATCTCTGTGACACCCTTCCATTTCTCATATGTGAGGACCAGTTTTGATCTAAAAGAAACATTTTTATGGATGTTGTATGAAACATAAATACAACATTTCTCCGTAAAATGTTTGTAATAGACTTTCAAGCATCACTCACATTAAAAATAAATTAAAGAGAAACAGTATTTAAAACAATCTGTTTAAGAATGATTTAAGACCATCAAGGCAAGACTCTGCAGATCAGAGCGGGCTCTGTCAGGGGGGCCCCTGAAAGGCTGGAGCCCTGGGCCACAGCCCACTTTGCCCATGCCTTAAAACGTCTCTGAGTAGGGATCTATCTCATTGGCAGCATCCAGTTAATAAAGCCTGTTAGGTAGTTTTACCATACGTTGCAGTGCTCCAAATTTCCAAATGTCTTTTCAAGGGGGTGGAAGTGAAGTACTGTGAAATGTTGCAGCATCCTGACAAAGGAGAAGAACCTCAAAGGATGTAGGAACTTTTTATGGGGCATACACAGTAATTATATCATCAAAGCATAGTCTCTCTTCATGGCACATGTGAAAAAATCTCATGCTCCAGCTGGGAACCAAACCTCACTCCCTAGATTCATAGTCAATGCAAATAAACAGCCTCACTCATATAAACTGAAACTTTAGATATTTATCAGATTACCGCACAAGACCATCAGTGCTTAATTTGAGCAGGTGGTTGCATGTGGGGCTCAGCAGCACTTATTTTTGGGGACTGGCACCTATTTCCCCATAACAGACTTGATCGAGAGTAGGAGAGAGAAAAACACAAAAAGGGGAAAGGAGAAGGAAGAAGAGAAAGACAGAAAACAGTGACAAAGGGAAAAACCAGGGATGAAAAAGAACCGGCATGAGTGAGATAAAGAGGAAGTGAGCGTCTGCTGGTGGATTAAAGAAGCATCAGGTGGAATCAAGACTACACAGCATTATTTTTCAGCCCCTTGACCTTCAATAGTGCTGGACATGGACTTCTGAGCAAAACTTTGGGCCCAGCACTTATTCTTTTACAATTAAGCACTGGGGACCATTCATTTCTCCAGGTTCAGCTGTGGACACAAAGCCCCTTTCCCCATTTCACCACCATGTGCCCGTGCTAGGTAACTTCTTCATCTGTACTTACCACACCGAATAGCGGACTGTCCTCAAAGTTCCGAGTATCCACCTAATAGGAAGTAGGAAGTAGAGGTACACTGCTCTTACTCCCTCTGATCATGGACTGGTGGAATGGGATCCAATCATTTTCCTGGCGAAGCACTAAGTTCCTGTGGCTCTCAACATCAGGGAACTGATTCACTTGCTTGTTGGCTCTAACTCCAGCACTTAGCATCTTTCCTTCAAACTGAAATCACAACATGTTTTGGTACGCCTTTATTTCAAACCTCTAACATCATTCTGCCATCATTTCTTTAGCAATATAAAATCATAATTATTTCACTTTCATCTAGTTTTTGAACATGAAAAGAATCTGAAGTATGGGGTATTTCTGGAGCAATTGTCCGCATACTGCATAATAATAATAATAATAATAATAGTAATACTTAATTCTATCTCTATCAGCCCTTATCCAGGCAATGCCCTACACATAAATTCCTGTGGGACACTCCATTGAAAATAATGAGCGGATGATAGTAAATGTCCTATTGATAAAGATTGCTGGAGCAGCCATTTTTCTACCAATGTAGTTCCTATCTGAGGCCATTTTACGGAAAAGGTTTGTGAAACGAGGAGTGATATAGCTGACATTACAAATAACACAGTGCCAGGAAACACACTGTGTACCTGCTTGGGGGAGTGTGTTCTTGGCTTAGGAGTAGTAGGACATTTTGAAAGAGACCAATTATGGATTATTCAGGGTGTATCTTTTGCCTTACTTCTAATGAGCTGTAGTGAAATTTGTGATATTAACTGAACCATTTGAACCTTTTTTTTCAAGCATTTGTAGTAAGCTTTTTCTAAACATATGAAGTAAAATGCACCATAGTTGCAAATGAATTTCACCCATTTAGTCCACCAGGATTGTTTTTGCTTTTGCTCACTTGGATTTTGGACATTTCCTATGGGTGAGTCTCAATACCTGAGTCTCACTCAGAGTAATTGCATGATAACTGGACTGAGCGCATTTACCGCCAGTGTCCTCCTTTTCAGAAAAGGCTGCTGCTGCGCTGCTAGGGTAAGGGGCACTGGGCTGGTTATACATGAACATGTGTGCACATATGTGTGTGCAAGTGTGCATGCTGCACGTGAGAGACTACCATTGTACACAGTCTGGTAGCTGTAGCTACACACAAGTAACATGTCTGTGACAGTTTTAAACTGTAAATTCGACCTGTCAAAATAACCCCTTTTGACAGGCCTAACCCTTCTGTTTAAGTATTAATAAGTCACCCCCTAAAGCAAGCCTTATTGCCCATAAAGGCAGGGTGCTTGCTATTTAAAAGTAGGACTTGTAGAAATTATTGTTGAACTTGTCCTGACACTTAAATATCCCGAATACCATTTTCACTGTATCAAGACTGGCTGCTTCTACAGGGAAACACTGAGCTAAATTGTTACATTTATTAAATGCTAAATTTAGATTGGTAGCAGCTAGAGGAATAATTCAAGGACTCATTTTTACATTTATTCAAAATCCAATTTCATGGTGAAAACAAATTTTGTCTACCTATTTGTTGTACTTTGCCCTCTCTGCAGGTTCACCCCTAGTACTTTTGCCTTCACTCCTCCTATTTTCTGAACTCGTTTTTGTAGGCTTTTAGGACTCTGGGACGTTTACTACTGCTAACCAGTACTAAAGTACTTATGCTCTCCCCCTAAAATATGGAACAATTGACGTACACACAAATGGATCATTTAATTTACTTGTAAGTCCCTAGTTGGGTGGTACTACATGTCCCCATGGCCTGTAAATTAAATGCTACTTGTGGGCTTGCAGCACGTTTTATGCCACCCACTTAGGTAGCCCTTTAAAACATGTTTCAAGCTTGCCATTTCAGCTTTGATGCAGTTGTAAACTACCAATTCAACCTGGCAAAATAAACTCTTTGCCAGGCCTAAACCTTCATTTTAAATACATGTAAGCCACTACTAAAGTAGGCCCTAAACAGCCCATAGGTCAGGGTGCATTGTATTTAAAAAGTAGGACATGTGTTTTTCAGTTTTACATGTCCTTGTAGTGAAAAACTCCTCATTTCGTTTTTCACTACTATAAGACCTACTGCTCCCATTTAAAATCCTCTTTAATGGTAAAGTTGAATTTTAGATCACAATTTAGGAAATACCACTTTTAGAAAGTTGCCATTATTGTGCCCTGAAGTTTCTAAGGCCTTCTAGGAGTTTCCAGATGTCTGATCCTGTTAATTGCTTCCCCATCAGGAATACCTATTAGGCCTAGACAGTAAACAATATGACCCGGTGTATTATTATTACTTATTGGGGGTTTTATATAGCGCTAGCTAGACCAGGGGGTTTCAGAGCGCTTTACATGTTATGTGAAATAGTTTACAATAGTGACAAGAGGGGATTCGTGCGGATCAATCAGCTAGAGAGAAAAAGTATATGCAGGTAGTCAAAGTACACACAAAAATACATAACAGTACAGTGTTAAGGCAATGGCGTTGGAGACAGATTGGAGACTGAAAGAGTCAGGTGACCTACTCTATGGATTTTGCAGAGGACGCTTGGATCATTGAGAACGTAGATCAGCTTGTGCGCATGTTGAAGTAGTTGTTAAGCATTAGAGATTTGAGGTCCTGTTTGAAGCAAGAAAAGGAGGATTTGCAACGGAGGTCTTTAGTTAGTAAGTTCCTGATCCTAGGGGCATTTCCTGAGAAGGAGCATGTCTGGGATGATTTCTTCTTAAGTTTAGGAGGTATGAGAAAATAAGAGTTAGTGCGTGTCAGATTCAGGCTTCTTCCTGCTCTCGATAGTTTGGTTTCTAGGTAATAAGATTTTTTGTATGTAGGGCTTTTTGGGTGTCTTGTAGATGCATCTTCCTTCAAAGGGAAGGAGGTGAGGCTCTTAAGGGCAGGTGAGATATGGTCAAACCATTTGATTCCTGTTATGAGCCTAGCTGCCACATTGAGAATTTCTCTTAGCGGCACAAGGTGACTTTTTGGAGTTCCTGTGAGGATGGCGTTGCGGTAGTTAAGTTTCAAGAGGTCTAGTGATTGCACTGCCATCTTAAGATCATCAGGGGGAATAAACCGTTTGAGTTTCTTGAGATGCTTTAGCGTGTAGAGCAGTGGTTCCCAAACTTTTGACTCCTGAGGACCCCCATTGAGTCACCACTGGAAGCTGGGGACCCCCAAGCAATTTGTATGATTTAAATTTCAAACATTAAAACAGTAATTCAGAAAAAATAAACACACGTGCACACAAAACAAATACTCGAATTACTAAGGATTTTAGGGGCATATTTAGAAGCCCCTATCGCCATGGGAACGTCACTTTTTGCAACGTTCCCGTGGCGATAGAGGCTTTCGCTTATTACAAGGCAGCGTTAAGCCACTTAACATGGCTTAACGCTGCCTTGTAAATAAGGCCCCCTGTCACACAATGCCTAGCGTGAAAGGGGTGGGCAGTGGGTGTTGCGGTGGGCGTTCCACCGCAACACCCATTGATTTTGACGCTGCCCCCTATTTACAAGGGCAGCGTAAATAGGAGGTAGCGCCAAAATTAAGCCAGGGAAAACCAGGTCTTAACTTGGCAAAACGAGGAGAAATCCTTTATTTCTCCTCGTTTTGCTTTTTCAATGTGTGCTGCTTTGTGCAGCACACATGGAAAAAGCAAAACACCTTGGATTGTTTATCTTCAGGAAGGTGACCCTTCCTGCACATAAGCAATCTTTTAAAAAAATGCCATTTTGTAACTTCCATGTGTGCTGTATTAAGCAGCACACATAGAGGTGACAAAACGGAATTTCAAGATTGAAGGGGACCTTCCTGCACATAAACAATCTTCCACTGCATCTACACACCCTTGCACTATGGTGCAAGGGTGCCCGATGGCGCTACACTGCTAAGTGTAGCGCCAGCACAGGGAAACGCAGGGCTGCACCATATTCTTGTAAATATGGTGCAGCCCTGTGTTTCCGAAGTGGCGGAGCGTGTTGTTAAGCCAAGGAGGCTAACGACACGCTCCGCCACTTCTGTTGTAAATATCCCCTTAGTATTTTATATTCAAAGAATTTGCAAAAAACAAAACATTTTAATGGGAAAGTTGGTGCTGCATCTCCGTGACTAACTTTTAAATGGTTGGTTTTATTTCGCAGTACGAGGCTCCTGCTCTTGCTAGGGCCAGACTGGAAACCCAAAGCAGCCCTGGCAAATGTTTTCAGACCAGTCCCCATACGGTGCACACCAAGTGCAGTGAGTGAGCCTGACCACTACAAAGGGGGCTTTGGGAGGCTCTCCCCCAAGAAATTTAGGAAACATTGGTGCAGTTTAAAACACATTTATCATTATATATTAAATTGTATTGGCTTTTAACGAATAGTAAATGAAGACCTTACTATGCACCAGGATACGACAATCTTTGTTGGGGTTCTTCAATGATTCCCTTATTATCACCCTTCAACAGTGCCTCTCATCTCTCCATAGCCTCTCTGTCACATGTATTTAATTTGTTTTATAGTATCTCTCATACCATTGTAGGATGTCAGAGCACTTTACATCACACACATATAGCGACAATGAATCATACGTGTAAATCAGGTTATAGAAAATGTTACATAAGGCAAAGGGTACTACAATGTGTAGGATTCACATGTCATTCATACTGGTAGGCATTTTTAAAGAGTGCTTGATCCGGAGAAGCGCAAACTTGGGATTCAGAACATCAGCCAGTGGTTAGCATTGACTTTAAAAAATAAAAATGTATTTCCGCCCAAATAAACCTTTTTAGCAGCATCAGGATAATGAAAGACTGGGAAAAAACATAAGTTACTAACTTGTACCATGCAGTTTGCAAGCAGCTCTTTGATGACAGTTTATAGGTCACTGTGCTAGATTACGATTGTCACTTATGAACTGCAGAGTAACAAAAAAATCTCTGTGACAAAAGCAGTAACCCACTGACCAATGCACATAAAACACTGTTTTTAAAATGCATGGTACACGTTCTTTGCAGTAGGCATATTAACCCTCTGTGCTACGTTAGATTACTCAAAGCTGCAACTGGACAAAACTCTCATCTCTCCAGCAGGTGCATTAATCACTGGCGTTATTTTGACACTTTTATTGTTGCTCGAAAATTGCTAATTAGACAAGGAACTTTGCAGTGCTTTTAAAACTGCCTCCTGGGGACCCCCTGGGAATCTGTCACGGACCCCTGGGGGTCCGCGGACCACAGTTTGGGAAACACTTGTGTAGAGCACTCTTTTGGTTGAATTGTTGATGTGCTCCTTCATTGACAAGGTTTTGTCCAGGGTGATACCCAAGGACTTTACGGAGTTGGACAGTTTAGTGCGTCCAAGTTCTTGTGCCTTTCTTAGATAGGTAATGTATTATTTTTAGGGGAGAAGAGTAGTAATTATGCCTTGTTGGGGTTCAGCTTGTGGTGTTTGGCGATTAGCCAAGTTTGTATCTTAACTAGTGTGTCGTTAAGATGCCGGATGTCGCTGGGCGATTTTATTTTGTAGTAGAGTTGTGTCATTGGCATATAGACGATATTTGATCCCAGCTTTGTTCAGAATAACTGTGAGGGATTCCATGAAGAGATTAAATAGGTCTGGAGAAAGGATGGAGCCTTGAGGTACACCTTGTGGTACTGTAGCAGGGTTCGAGAGACAGCTGTTGATTTTAATTTCTTGAGAGCGATGTTGCAGATAGGACGTGAACCTTCTCAAGTCTGTGCCATTAATGCCAGTGAATTTTTTGAGTGTTTCAAGTAAAGCTGAGTGGTGTACAGTATCAAATGGTGCAGATAGGTTGAGTATGATTAGGAGGCAGGAGTCGCCATTGTCCAAGGATCTATAGGTGTCATCTGATATATTGAGAATAGCAGTTTCTGTGCTACAGCCTTTCCTGAATCTTGATTGGAAAATGTTGTGGGGGTTGAATTCCTCTATGTGTTTGTTAAGTTGTAGTAGTACACACTTCTCCAATGTTTTGCCTAGGAAAGGATAGTTGGGGATGGGTTGGAAGTTATTGAGGTCATTGGGGTCCGCTCCTGGTTTTTTGAGAATGGGTGTGACCTGGCCTAGTTGAAGGGAGTCAGGTACGCAGCCTGAAGAGAGAGAGGCGTTGATGGTTTTGGTCCAAAATGGGGAAATGGTATGGTTGTATTTCTGTACTAGGGCGGAGGGGAGGGGATCGGTAATGTGGAATGACAGCTTCAAGTTCACAATTATTTTGAAGACTTCTCCTTCTGTCATAAGTTTGAAGTCAGCCCACTTAGCATTGTTTTTCAGTTGTAGGAGATCATATTGTCTATATTTTTTCTTGGATTACTCTGGTCTTTAGTGAAGTCTGGGGGAGGAGTTACCATGGTGATCTGTGTGTTAGTGGAACAGGCATGCTGGGAAGTCAGACTGGTGTCAGGGATCTTTCAATTTTAGTAATTTTTTCAGAGAAGAAGCCGGATATTTCTTCACAGCGTTCGTTGGTGTTTGACATTTTATGTTGGGAGGTAATGGTAGTTTGTTGTATTATTAAGTTAAAGAGCTCCCTTGGTCTGTTTTTCGCATGGTCAAGTTGATGGCGAAAGAAAGTGGCTTTTTCCCTGAAGATGTGTTTCTTGTAGGAGAGCCATTCAGATTGTAAGAGTGAGAGGTGTGCCAGTGAGAGGTTCTGTCTCCATAACCTTTCAGTCTGTCTTAGTTTTCTCCTCTCATTGTTAGAGTCTGAATCAAACCAGGATCTGGATTGGATTTTTCTAGATCGCTTTAGTTTGAGCGGTGCCACTTGGTCTAGGACATCAGTCATTGCAGCGCTATAGTAGACAGTGAGGTCATCTACGGTGTGCAGGTGAATTTGTGAATGTAATTGGGTGCTGATCGTGGTTTCCAGCTCTGTTAGTGGGATTTGCTTGATGTTCCGTGCCCAGTGCGTGGGTTTGCTTGATGGGGCTGGGTAGGATATGGCGTAAGTCTTAAGACTGAATAGTATTAGATCGTGGTGCATCCAGTCAATGGGCAAGATGGAGTGAAGGGAGACAAACTCACTACTGGTAATTATTGCATCTAAGGTTGAATCTTTGTTGTGGGTCTGTTCGTTACAGAGTTGCTTGAGGTTGTTGATTCAAGACGGTTTGTTAGGTTACGGACTGAGGAGTCTTCGGTGTCATTCTAGTGCAGATTGAAGTTATCTAGTAACACGTTATTGGTGTCAGTTATGAAGATCCGGGTTATTAGGTTGGTTAGCTCTTCAGTAAAGAGAGTGCATTCGCCAGGTGGGTGATTAATGCTGTGGAGTTTGGTGCCTTTAGTTTTGATTTAGACTCCAAGATATTTAAAGGTCGAGTAGTTTGTGGTCTCTATGGGGTTGAGATGCGTTTCTTCTTTGTGAATAATCACCAGCCCACCCCCTTTCTACCCTTGGCTGTCCTGTCTAGTGATGGAGTAGCCTGGCAGTGTGAACAAGTCAAGTATAGGGGTTGAGTGTTTATTAAGCCAGATTTCCGTTAGGAATGCAGTGTCGATTCCGTTAGCAAATATAGTTTCAGCTATATTTGTGGCATGTTTCACTGCTTATCTGCAGTTACGGAGCATGCAGGTTAGAGAGCAAGGACTATTATTAGTGGAGTGTGTTGTCTGGATGGTGGTGTATTGAGCAGAGGGTCTGGGCGCTATGTTATCTTGAGGGATTCTTTTTGTGTCAATGATTACTGGGATTGTGGATGTAGGTTGGGGGTTGGGGGTCCACTTGAGGGGTTTTTGTGCTGTAAGATTCACTCAGTGACTCTGCTTCAATAGGGGATAGGGGGTTGGGAGCTCAGTAGGGTCTGTGGGCCAGGCGGCTCAGGGGAAAGGAGGTTTGGCCGGTGTGGCAGTAGTCTTTTGGAGATCCTGTTTGGGGAGTCAATTTCTCTATTCTCTAAGTGTTTTTGAGGGATAACTTGACCTGGATCACGAGGTCCTTTTTTTACTTGGAAAAGGTCTTTAGTTATAGAGTCAAGTTTTTTGTTCTATTTGGCTTAAGAACAAGACAAGTGTTGGGGAGGTTTCCTGTTCTGTATGTGGGTGGATAGGTGGCGGGTCCCGAGTCAGAAGAAGGCGAGTGTTCTTCATTGGAGGGGAGGGTGGTGTAATCGTGGTAGGAAGTGTGGAACGGTTGTTTCGGTTGGGTGGGTTCTACAATGAGAGTCTGGGCTGTGTTTGAAGGGGTCTCAATGGTGAACGATTGAGATTTGGGATTTGCACTATCATGCCCTGTGGGTGAGTTATGGGACTGTGGTTTGTTTTGACCGTTGGTTGTGGTAGGTGTAGTGGGGGTCAGGTTGGCGCTTTCATGGCTAAAGAGTGAGTTAGGAGGGTCAGCAATGGTGCATAGTGTGGCGGTGAAGTCCTGATGTTGAGCAGGTTCAGAGAGAATGGACCGAGGTATAAGGGAGGGGGGTGGGTGGGGGATAGGACCAGGTTGTGTTAATAAGGCGATGTGGGATGAGAAGTGTCGGTCAAAGATGGAGAGGTGATGGTCTGTTGCTTGAATTAGGGTGTTCCCTGTTCTGGATATAGATATGCAGATCTCTTCTCTAAAGCTTTGGGAGGGGGGTGGTGGTCACTTTCAATCCATAGAGAATTTTGATTGTTTTTGTAACTTGTAGGTGGAGAAGGAAGATGGTTCTCCATTTCACAGGGCGTTTTGAGTAGAAGATGAAGTCAGTTTTCATGTTGCAGTTGCTCATGCTGTGGTAGGTATCGGCTATTAGTTTTTCTGGAAGTTGTTTGAGTCGGTTGTGCTTGAACATTTGTTTTGCATTAATTGAGAGAGTATTCTGATATTTGATGCTCCATGAGTTAGGGCTGTATCTCTCAAGTGCAGTGTTGAAGGGATTGGGGTAGAGGTAGGCCATTTTGGCTGATTCTTGCAATTGAGTCCCTATTGAAAAGAGGCAGAGCGCAGAGGGTTACATGCAAATAACCGTGTTTTAGGTCAGTGTTCAGGAGAGTCTGGGTAAGCGGCATGAGAACAACCCCGTGGATGAAACTTCTTTGTTTCCATTATTGCATTTGGAGTGTGGTGGGAAACAGTTGTGTGGTTTCAGATGTTTTACGGGAAGGGAGTAATCCGGCAATTAAGATTGGAGCAGGTTTCCGGTTATGAGTGTAAATTCTACGTGGGGGTAACAACCAGATGACTCTTGAGGACCCTCATAGTCCTACGTTGGTTTTGCACTTAGTATTAGTAAGGAGAGACCTTTTGAATGTTGGTTTAACTTTAGTATTGCAAGGAAGGGTGTAATCAGGCAAGTAAAATTGGGGCTGGTTACCAGTTAAAATGAGAATAAATTCTACATGGCGATAATATACAGGTGATTCTGACCCTTGTAGACCTAAATTGGTTTCACTCATTAGTATTGTATGGAGGGAACCTTCGCAGTAAGGTGTCTGCCCTTTGTTAGTCCTCTTTTTTTTACACTAGCCTTTGCTGTGTGAGCCTACAGAGTAGTTCTCTTTTTGTGTCAAGTAAAGTGCTAATCCTCTATTCTTCTCTAATCCATTAGGGAAGGAGGGGGAGGAGCATATCATCATGTTTCATCATGTCCCCTATGTCTAATTCTTTGATTGATGTTCCAGGGCTTCCTCCAAAAATCAGCAAGGCAATAGCAGTAATACTATCAGGATAGGGAAATTACCACGGGGGAGGGGACCAGTTGTGAGTGTGTGTGGGTGCTGGGAAGGTGCTCCACGAGGTTGAAAGGGCTCTCACTCTCAGGCCCTTGAGCTACCAGGCAGCGCTGTAAACGCGCTCCTATGCGGCTGAAGGGCTCTCCTTCTAAAGCACTGGGACAGTGCAGCAGATGCCCTGAGGAAACCGCCGCATGGAGGTGATCGGGCGTTTCGTCGTCTGCGGATGAAGCCCGACATGGGGGTCGGCTCTCCCGCGCTAGTGCACTGTAAGAGAGTCTTCTCCGATGCGGAACTGTCTTCTCTTGCCCAACATCACTGCACAGTGCCAGCCACTAGAACGGGATCAGATGCCTCGAAAGCATACAACGGATGATATCGGGAGCCTCATTTCTCAGCAGCAATTACTTACTGGCTGGTCCGAAAACCATAGGAGAACAGGGACATCTTAAGGATTTTCGGGGCCCTGGGCAAAACGTATTTTGGGGGGCCCTGATCGGAACAGCTTTGAATTTATGATCCAACTTCAGGCCTTTCATGCCCTATTTGGCTAGGTCACTGATAGTGCACAGGCACACTCGTCCAAATTCTAAATGTGTTTATATCTAATATTCTGGGACAGTGACAGCAGCAGCAGCTCACTAATATTACTGCCTGTAACCTCTGCGAAACCCTCCAATTTTTCATATGCAAGGTCCTGTTTTGATCTAAAAAAAACTTTTTTTTATGGCTGTCGCATGAAACATAAACACATTTTTCTACAAAATGTCTGTAATAGACTCTCACACATCACCTGCATTAAAAATTAATTAAAGGAAAATTATATTTAAAACAATCTGTTTGAGAATTATTCAAGGTAAGCAGGGCTGAGATGCTGTATCAGGGGGCTCCGTGAAATGCTGGGGCCCTGGGCCACAGCCAACTTTGCCTGTGCCTTAAAACGTCTTGGTCGGAGCAGGCGAAGTCAATGTGTGGGTCTCACTGCACAGGTGGTCTTGGGTGTAGTCGACAACAGCTGGGCTCAATGCCCTGGAGTCCAAGCACCTCCGGTGTGTGCAGGTTCAGAAACACAGGCGGCCTCAGGTGTTTCACTCATACAGGGGGAGCAGCTCCCAAGCTGCATGGTGGCCTCCAGTCACTCACCTGGCCCACATGGTCAGGTTCCAGCCCCACAGTCAAGGGGGTACGGTCTTCAGTGGCAATGTGTCCAAGGTGTTTCGGGAAATGCCGCTAGGAGCAGTCGCGTGATGTCTGCTTGGTAGCTCCAGCTGGCCAGATCAGCAACTGGGCTTGTTTAGCTGCATCAGTGGCTGGATCCACTCAATACCGGTAAGTTTTGGTCCAAAAAAACTCATTGACTTTTCTACATCAGCTGCGTTGCTCTGTGCTCGTTCCACACAATGATAGCAGGGTGGTGGATGGCTGGGCCATCCGGGGATTTGCAAATGATTTTTGATCCCCGGTCCAGAGCTTCTTCGGTGAGCTCCTCTCAGTCGACCATCTTGAATCCATCCAGGATGGGAGGGGTGGAGCTCTTCCATGACCCACTTACTATTCAAAGGCTGCCTACAGCATACTCACAAAGAACTTGACACCAGTCTATTGCCACCCCAGACCCCCTGTAGTCTGGGCTGTGAGGAAGGAAATTTCAGAACCATAAGTAGAGGTAAAACTTCAGAAGTTTCTTACACTTCAAAGCTGGCACCAGGTATAAAAATAGGACCCTCAGATCCACTTTCAGTTCACTCCTAGACCTGAGGAAGACATCCAGAAGACCTGTCCTGCACTTCTGTGGACTGCCCTGCTGCCTGAGGCTTGCTTTGTACTTCAATTGACTTCCCTTTTGCTGGAAGCCTGCCTTGAACCCTCAGAAGACTGCACTGCTGCTTGAGGACTGCCTTGCTGTTTGAACTCAGGACTACCAGATTGACTTGACGTGCTAGTTGGCTGGTCTCCTGTTCTGAGCTACAAGAACACAAAAAGCTCCAAAAGCTTGAACCCTGCACCTGGACCCTACCTGAAGTGAGTCCTACCCTCCAAGTGGTGCCCACCTAGTCCTGGGTCACTGGAAGTGGTTCTAAAGGTGCTCAAAGAGCCTAAAACCAAAACTTGGTCACTTGGAAAATTTCTGCCAAAAAGTACCCTGAGAACCGAAAGGAGACCGGTACCTACCTGCTAGCTGATCCTCCTAAGGTGCATCACCAGTCAGCCTGACTTTGTAGTAGCTCCCACTACGTTCTTCTCTGCAGAAGAAAATCCTGTTCAATAGCTCCTCATAGGAGTTTCTGGTCTTGTGGAGCACTCGTCGGGCTACAGCCTTCAACTTTGTTCAGCTGGAGATTGTCAAATTCCAAAAAGGGCACTAAGTCCGAATGTAGAATTCTTCACCATGACTTCGTCCAGAGGCTCCTTAACCATGACACCTCCTCCTCGGACACTGTTGACTGCCTTTTCTCGCTGAACTTTACCTTCTAAGGCATTTTTCTTCAAAAACTCTTCTAAGTCCGTAGGTAAGCGGAAACTGGGCACAATCCACCTCGCATATATGAACCATGCTCCATCATGGTCATCCATAGCTTTCGACTATTCCCTATTCTCCCACGACTAGAGATGCTTTGATCTTTTAGTCACTAGTTTTTACTAAAAGCGTAAAAAATTCATAACTTGGGCTCTACTCCGGTACTACTGATTTGATTTTTGTTGTTTTGATGTCAAACAATTTAAGAAATGTTACTCTATTTTCTAAATTGGTGTGGGATTTTTTATTGTGTTGTGTTTTCGCTTTATTACTGTTTAAGTGCTGCATTGCCACTAAGTTATGCCTGACTGCTTTTGTGCCAAGCTACCAGAGGGTTAAGCACAGGTAACTTCAGTGAATTTTAGTGGTCGATCCTGACAAGAACTGTGATTGTTGCTTGAGAAGGGTTCACACCCCCCTCAAACAAAAGCCCAGTTTCTAACACTATTGAGCAAAAAGCAATTTTAAAAAGTTAGAATTTTTCTGCCGAAAGTGTGCAAGCATTCAAGTGTCACCTGGCAGCTGGATTGCTCCTTTTTGATGAGATATGACTTGCACCATGACAAAGGATAAAGGGCTTGAGTGTGGGCAAGTGCTGGCCTTCCCTTGGCAGAATGGCCTGGGGCTGTGCCCCAGGGCTATTTACACTTTAAAGGGGCCTACCATGTCACAAGCAGATGAACCTGACACCAGGCATGTCCCCTTCCTTTGAGCCAGTGAAACCAGCTCTCCTCAATGTGCAACCCTTTAGAGGCCAGGAGGCCTGCTGCAAATGCTCTTGGTGACTAGAGCTCACCACCAGAAGGAAAATAAGCCGAAGATCAAGATATTAGCCCCCCAAGGGCCGGAGTTATGCACTCTTGAAAATTGCCCATTTAAACATGCCAAAGCAGAGCTTGTGGGACTCTGTGGATACTTCTTGAAACTACCCCCGTGTGGGCCATGACCTGGGGTCAGCACAAGTTTTTTTACTCTCATTTTTTGATAGAGGAGCGGGCACGGAGCCCCGCTCCCCTTTGGATCGCGCATATCTAAGTAGGTGGCCTCCCCCTGCTTTGTCCCGCGGCCTCGCGAATTCCTTTGGTTTTGCCTTTTCTTTTTAATGAGGTGACCTGGTCCAACCTGGGGCACCCCCCCAGTCTTTGCTATTTCATCTTCTTCATGCGGGAAGCCCACTACTGTGCTGCTTACCTAGCTCTCTTACCTGTGCTCCTGGTCTCACGGGTGGGGAGAATAAAGCTCTCTTTTTGCCCCCCACCCACATAGAGTGCGACAGGCATTGTTGCCTCACCACTCTGTACCCCACCCCCACACACATGCACCGAGGGCAGAGGTGGCCTACCTTGCTCCCAGCACCCTGACCACCCCGTGAGCTGTAAGACGGCTTTTGCCTTCACTTTACTTTGTTTTTGTCCTGGGATTGGGTCTTAGAACTTTGTTATGTCTTTGCTTCCTGCCCTGCGTTGCATGAAATATTAGTAAATGTGCCCTCTAACAAAGATAGTAAACTATAATTATTAACATTGTGAAGGGTTTTAAGTTGAATCACCCATTGCCGGTTTAAAGATTGTGGGACCCTGAGAAAGACGTACTTCAGGGCCCCTGTTCAGAACAATTTTGTATTTTATGACCCATTCTCTAATAATGCAAGTCCCACGACGACAAACGATATTGAATAATACGTTAAAGGCTGAAATATAGAAAAAAGCCACGGGGATAGACAAAGTTCGCTTTTTCAGGGGCCCCTTGGAAGATGAAAGCCCTGGGCAATTGCCCACTATGCCCATACCGTAAAACGTCTGTGGCCGATCACCGTGCTTTACATTAAGAATGATTTGTCATGGAAGGGGTTCTTGTAGATGCCGAATACTGTCTTAAAAGCAGTGGTGCTTATTTACAAGTGCCTTGCGCCACTTTTGCGTCATTTTTAACATGGGAAAAGTGACGTACGGGTGGCGCAAGGGGCTTGTAAATCTGCCCCAGTAAGTCTAACTCCTCAGCGATAAGTAAGGATAAATATCACTCTACCTTCTATTTGGTCAAATGGTGTACAACATAAAAATTATTTAGATCAGTTTGAAAGATTGTAGGTTAAAGGTTATGGATAGCTATGTTTTGCAGCACAATGAAGGGCATTTTATGTCAAGTTTCCACAACAACTATTTTAATTCCGTAAAAGCAATGTTACTGCAGGCTGTACCTTCCATCAATAGGTTTACTCACTCTGCTTGAGAAAACCATGGATGTGTAATGTGTTGGCTGCATTGAGTGACATAGCACGTTTCAATTTCTTTCAGTCCCGAGGGAATAGCAAAGCCCCCAACCAACTTTTTAAGCATAAAGCAAACGTATGCTTCGCTAGGTCATAAGTAGGTCAGGAAGAGAGAATAGATTTTAAAAGGGGAAAGTTGCGCGGTGCACCATGGGTAATGTACTATAAATAAATGATAGCAAGCTCAGGCAATGACATGCACATGCACACATATGCCCTTCACAGCTCATTCCACCTCTCCGGTCCAGGGCTTTGTTGCATCGATCTGGGACACACTGTCAATTTAGGGAACACACAATACAATCCCACCGCCACAATCTGTGTTTAGAGAGTCATATTAAGCACATCCCCGGGACCAGCTGAAAGTACACTGACAAATTGATCTTCAATACACCAGTTGGAATTTCCATTCACGAGGTCCACGGTGTCGGGCCCTCTGCTCGAGGAGGTAGAGGGGACGAGCTTTATAGATGTTTCCCTATTTATACTGCTCTAGAGAATAATTAATCGCTATGTTGTAAAGTGCTTTAAGGAAAAAGCCGAATATAACCCAGATTGTAGATGGTAGAAGGGGGACTTTTAGAGGACTTTTTGTTATGCTTAGATTTCTCTTATATTTTACATTTCTTTTAAAGTTTTTATGCACAACTTTTACCCATTCCTCTCAAAATCTACAAAAATGTGCAAATATTGTGAAATTGGATGTTAATATGGATTCGTGTGACAATTTGGACGTTTGCATCGTGTTTAATATCGAAGGCTCCCTATTTTCACCATTTTGCACATAAGGTTACTATGGCGTACTGTTCTCATGTGATTATTAAGTCACCAGTGAAAAAGGGCTACATAAGTTATGCATTTCTGCACAAAATACTTGTAAGTCATTGGAGTCATCCCCAAGTACTTGGAAAATCGATGCTGGGCCTAGACGATGTAAAACAAAAAAAAAACTAGTACAGAAGGGCCTGTGAGGTTCTGAATTAGTTTTAATGAAATGATCTTTGACCAAAATAACGTTTTGGCATAAAGACAGAGGTTTCTGGAGTCAGGCATGAGAACAATGTGGAAAACCTAAAAGTTTCAAACTAAATCCTATGGTGTTCATTGAAGAGATTGATTTAGGTTTTTTATTGCAAATTTTCTTTCTTTCAAAGTCATCTTATTGCCATTTCTAGACATAATCATACATGTCGGGCCTTATTTTCAACAGAAGAAAAGCAGCTTAAACAGATAGGAAAAAACGGGAAAAAAACATTCCACATTGTGCCCTTCTCCCCCACACCTCTCCCTCATCCTCCACCCCAAGCGGGTGACAGCAACCACATTGTGAGCCATTGACAGGTCATGGATTTGTTGCTTGTGAAGTGGGTACGCACAATCTCAAATAAACTATGACATGATCTGTTTTTCATATGCATACGCATTGCAGGAGTGAGCTAAATAATTTTGTAAAATCAGGGGCTTATTTATAAGCCCCTTGCGCTGCCCGTGCGTCACTTTTTCCCATATAAAAGTGGCGCACCAGCGTCGCAAGGGTATTGTAAACAAGCCCCTTAGTATGTTGGTGAAAGCAGATATTAAACCTTATAAAATGAGTGGATCAGAACTGGAGCACCATCAATGTGGGTGCAACCAGGGGTTATCAGAAACGTTAGATGGAGATGGAGTACCAACTGTAAATGAGGGCCAATTCTATCCAAGCAAGTACGGGACCATAAAGGGTAATGTAAAATCACCACAAGGCAGTGGTGAGTCCAGGTTGTAGCCTTCATTTGCCCCTCAATCACAGAATCCTATCAGTCAGAGCCACCCCCACCCCCACAGTTCTGGACCCCCATAGCTCCCCAAGTACCTATATGCTACAAGAGGAGACACAAAGGATACCACACATCTTTCCCATAAACACAATAAAACAAAAGAAAAGGTACCATCTTCAGACCACTGCAGAAATCGAAACTCAGGAAAAGAACAGAAAAAACCGAACATTGAAAATACTAAACAACTTAAGGCCCGATTATGATGTCGTTAGGAAACTGTTCCGAACAAATTGGTCTCGGACTCGGTTCCAAACGAATCGGGTCCTGCGAGTCCGGACGACCGAATACAATGCTTCCCAACATCGTTCGGTCGGACTTGCATTGACTTCAATGGGAGCCTGTGTTCCGACCGAGAACACAGGCTCCCATTGAAATAAGGGGTGGTTGGGGAAAACCTAGCACCCTGTGGCGAGCACCCCATGGTGCCTGCCACATTGTGCATGGTTGGGAAGAGGGGTCCCTTGGGTACCCCCCATGGGCCCCATTCGGATGAAGGGGGCCCGCAATGGGCCCCCAAAGACAGATTCCGACAGCAGTTTTGTTTCAGGCAGACCGAATCGGAACGGCTGTCTGAATCGGTCATCGTAACCGCTCATCTGGAAACCGTGTCCATTGAGCTGTACAAATTGGTTCTGAAAGACTCGAACTGTCCAAATGCCTTTCAGAACTGATTCGGACTGCTCGAACGGTTTCTGGGCATCATAATCGGTTGTTGGGAAATGTGTACGATTCATTCAGAAACTAGGCGGATCATTTGATAGACAGGGTAACTGAGGCTGGAGAAATGGATTAGATGAGTGCTCTGCATAGTGCATGAGGGGGTCGTAAAAATCCAGGTTTTCAGGACCTTCCTAAAGAGAGCTTCTGATTGGATGAAATGAAGGTGGTTGGGAAGTTGGTTCCAGGCTTTGGAGCCAATCACTGCAATTGATTTCCCCCCTTTTGAGACACATCTGAAAGCTGGGGGTTTTAGCAAATTAGCGTTAGATGATATAAGAGTACGGTATGGTACATAGCGCATAAACCTAGGCCGAAGGTAGTGGGGGCCTGAGGAATGGAAGATTCTAAAGGTAATTATAAGGATCTTGAACAGGATTCTTTTGTGGATTGGAAGCCAATGAAGTGCTTCCAGTGCAGCCGATGCTGATGACCTCCTGGGACATTTTAGTACTAGGCGGGCTGCTGCGTGTTGTACAATCTGTAGTTTGTGTAGGACCGACTTGTGAGCTCCTGCATAGAGGCTGTTGCAGTAGTCCATTCTAGATGTGATTAAGGCCACTGCGACTGCTTGTCTCGCCGTGCTGGGGAGTAAGACCTCTAAGACATACATTCTCTTCTCCTTCGTCACATCAAACTGTTTCAGGCTGTCACCAACCCTGCAACTGTCCAGACTTTCCTTATGCTGCTGTTTGTTCTCAGAGCTACTACGACAGAGAACAACTGTACTTATGCTGGAGATTCTCCCATCATCTGTCTTCACTGCATTGTTGAACCGCTTAATAATCTTTCTCAGTCCAATGAACTTAGACAAGGTTTTAACTCCTACTGGAGATTTAATCCAGACTAACTCACCTATCTGCAACAGCTGTCTTTTCACAGCATTCCACCAGTCAAAGTAACATTTCCTTTTGTTCTGTTTGTTAGCCTCAATCTTTCTCCACTCAAGTAGCGGCCGTGGTCCTCTGTGGTACGCCAAGGGAGACTCCTGGTCTTTGGAGCTACATCCCCTTGCTAGGACCCTTTGCCAATGATTCCCACTTGTGTGTTCCAGTGGTTTTGACATTATTTCAGTGATCATAAATTGTGTATTCTCTGTAATAGTTCCCAGAAATTGCCCCATAATCTGAGGGATTGCTAAATAGCCAACATCTGTAGTTTTATTGCAGCGGGACCTCAAATACTCTGAAAGCAATGTCAGAGTTGCAAGAAATACCAAAAGTGTCAGGTTAAAATCGGCCTATAGAGCGGGAAAGTCTTTAAAGTCCCCATTAAATAGCAAATAATGTAGGTGTTGGATCCGTCTAATGGACCATCCCTAACTACAGATAGGCTTGCCTTCTACCAGGATACTGCCATTCTACCACAGAGGGGCCGACATGGCAATAGAGGATGGATCTTAATTTGATGGTGTACCCTTCTCCAGGTTAGGAACATCACTCTGAAAATCAGGCTGTTGAATATTGTTGGTAAATTCTTACAGAAGTGAATCAGAGGAATATTATTTGGGCAGTGAAGTAAAGCCCTTTCGATGTCAACCTCCTGGGGCTTCTGTTGGGATTGTGGTAAACAGTTTGTTAGGTGTGACAGGGGACGAGCTAGATATTATGTGTGCGAGTTGAATGCTATCAGATGACGTGTGCGCCCAAAGTAGCTGCAATCTCAGCCAGGGCTTTCCTCCATCCCAGATGTATTCCTTTATATCTGTGTTCATTTAGGAGTGATAAGATGTGCAAAAGGGATGGAGAGCATACCCAAGAAGTAGTTTTATCTTGGGACAACTGTCACTTTAACAGTTCGTCTACTACCTACATAGAAAGGATGAGGTGGGAACAGCATGTAAAATCGAATTTTATCTCAGTGATCAGGGGTAGAAGACAGTCATCCACCATATTGTGCAATCCCCTCTTAACTTCTATCTACGGGTATTTCAGGCCTGTTGGCACTGACCTCTTACTATAGAAATAGGGTCCGGCTTTGGTAGTGAAGCAAGCTGAAGATAAGGCTTCATAGTTACTCCAAATACCCCCTGCACCCAGCATACATGAAAATGAGTGGATTAACATAATCAGGGAGGGAATAGAGATTTCTGTTTTGCCCAATGTCATCAGTATATTATCCGCCTGAATGAATTATGTTCTCAGGTGATTCTATGATGTCCGGCCAAGTATAAACCCAACTTCTGACTTATGAATCATGGATGGGATAACTTTGTGAAGTTATTCTGTTTGCTAGAATTTCGTGTCTATGTGTGTTAACAGTATAGGTCTTCAGCTGGAACAGTCTATAGAGTCTTTTACTTCTTTGGGGATGAGGGATATCATTGCTACGTAGTAGACAGGCCCCAATGAACCGTGATAAACTGATGGTCTCTGCTTCTTTAAAGGCTGTGTGTAGGAGCCTTACAAGTTTTATAAACTTCCCCTGGGAACTTGTCCTCACCTGGGGATTTGCAAGTGGGAGATCTGTAATCGCCTGGGATATATTCTCCTGTGTTATTTCCACATCTATTGAGGGCTTTTCCCACAGGACTCAGGATTGGCAGGTGAGGATAACACAATGTCTGATAGTCCATGATTTAGGGCCTTCTCTGCTATGCACAGCCTCATATTATTAATTAAATATGGCCTTCTGGACTATTAATATCTGATGTAGACATCTTTGATTACCTCTAGTGCAGCTGCACCACGAGTAGTTTCCCTGCCTGCTCTCCATGCTCGTAGTGCCTTAGTCACAACTTGATTAGAAAATGGTACACAGCCTGCATGAACACAGAATTAAGCGCTTTCTTCACCATTTCCAAATGGCATCTGAAAGTGGTGGATAGTTGTGAACAACATTTCCACAGGAGTGAACTTCACAAGTACTGTTTCAACTTACCAACCACCTGGAGTACTATCTCCTCACATAATTCTTTAACCTCTCCTGTCATTCCTCCTTTCCTAGAGTTCCCTCAAACTTTGTGGGCAATAATAGCACAATGCAAGCATTGCCCCTTGAATTTTCCAGTTTTCCTCTCCTTCTGTTACTGCCACACTTTCATTTGCTCTTTTTATTCCTTCTTTCTTGAGTTCATCCATACAGCCCAATATGTGTTCAACCATTTTTGCAGAGGCTATAACCTTATTTAATGGTGGTTCCTCCTTTAGCCACATCTTTTCTTTCTGATTGTAAAACCCTTACAGCTCAACAGACTCTGATCCCTTATTGCTTCATCTGTTAGCGCTCCAAACTTGTAAGTAGCTGTCAGTTCCTGAGTGCAGTGATATGCCCCTTTATGGTTTCATTACCCTTCTGCACTCACTGACCAAAATGGTACGTCCCTAATAATGAACTTGTGTGAGGAAGAAAGTGCAAGTCTAGTTTTTTTAATCACATCATAAGCATTTAGCCTTTGCATATCCTCATGGCTAAAGTCAGGTAAGTTCTCCAAAACTTGCTGCCCCATCTCTAAAAATAGTAGTAGTAATGGCAGTATTCTCTCAATTTCCAGATTGTACTTTATTCTGGAACACTTTTTTGCATTTTCCCCATTGTAGCATATTGATGTTATGTGCACTCGTGGTTCTGGGTGAACTCTGAACAGGAAGTACGTAATATGCGGGGAGGTTTTAAAGTGTGATTAATGGGAAGTATGATGTAATGTGAGTGTATACTGAAGAATAATGTAATGCTTACCCCCAGCTCCCATGTGGCGTGATTCATCTGCATGCTCCTGGGCTGGGGAAGACACTACACCCATCATAAACGTGGTTCTCATGAATATAAGGCTGAAAAAAGATGCAACTTTTACATTCGGCATTTCACAGGCCAGATTTAATGCTCCATAAGAAAACAATGAACACTAATCACAGAAATGGTCCATTAATAGACAGTAGATATTGCAAAAGGGTATCACATCGATAATGGACCAAAGACCAAAGCTCCACTTTCTCAAACTTGATATCGCTCATGATTAGCACGTAAGACTGCTTTCAAAAGGTGTCCCCATCATTGCCAAACTATGTAGCGCCTCTGGGTCCCAGACCACTTAAACAGTCAAGTGGATGAGGGAGAAGAGAATACCAAAAAGTATTGTAATCTGTCATCTTTTAGTCCAGTGTCATTTGGAAAACTCACATCTTCTAATGCCGCAATCAACACACAACTGAAAGAGTGCTACATCTGCTGGCAACCATCATAATAAATTTTAAAAAAAAATAGACACATACATGATATTCCAATGCAGGTTGTTGTAATATTTGATAGTTTATGTTTTTCAGATATGCCCTGTGGTACACCTTTTCTAGAATAAAATATATATTTGAAAAGTTGCATTTTAAAATGAAGTGTTCAGCCCCATTTACAATAATACATGAGAAGGGTTATGAACGAGCTACAGAAAGACTGCCCTTAGAGAGTCAGGTGACCTTATTGCACTTGATCATTCTCTACAACATATAGATGCCATTGAAATGAAATGAAATACCAGCATTTGTAAAGCACACAGCTACCTCCGGAGAGGCATCCCGGCACTGGGGGCCATTGGGAAGATTAAACAAGCTATTACCCAGAGTCACATGGTGCTGGGCTAACCTGCCGCCGGCCCCAGGGATCAAACCGTGAACCCCGTGGTCTGGAGTCAGGCACCCTGGCCGCTGCGCCACACCTCTTCCATTCTAGCAGTCTAGCGTCTGGTCCAGCCATCACCCAGATGACCCCTACTGAATTTGATGAAGAGGATATTAGCAGATCTTCATAATCACCTTTAGCTCATCCGAGGTGCAGTTTACTAAGCTGTTATTTCCCATCACAACCTTCACCCTGAATGTGGCTTTACCCTGGAAAGGGCCTCCGTGATTTCTGCTGCTAACTGCAAACAGTTCACATATAGTTAAGCTCTGACTTGAACAGAACTGCTTTTGTCCTGACTCCCATCTCCATTTTGAATCCTGAAAGAAGCATCCAAAACAGTGGCTCTAATAAGTGTGATGTTGATTACCTCCTCTTTGTGCTAAGCAAATCTATTCATAGCCTTTAAGAAAAATATAAAATTCAAACATTTAACATGTTTCTATAACTAAACAAACGGATATGAATCCTCTACCCCTCCGCTATCCTTCTGAATCCAAATAACTGACTAACCTACCCACCACTCAAATTACTTTTATATTTCACTATACTAATTCAACAATAATCCTTTAATGGGTTCCGGAGTAGAGTGCTACTCACCGAAAAAGCGCTTTGACACCTCCTCAGGGGTAGTAAGTGCTATATTAATGCAATTACAATACAATACAATATTGTATTGATACCCCTGATTCCAGCTGGTGACACAGCAACCAGGACGCAGACCACGGGCCTTCACTATCATGTCAATTCGGGAGGAAGTATTGGAACAAGTCTCATAGGCCACCACTACACATGCATGATTTCTAATGCCTACATGTTAAGAATGGGCTCACAGCATGTGTATTGAGGCAAACTCTTTTATTACCATTAATTACGTTCAAGAGGTCAAGAGTGGTGCCAGCTAGCTCAGCTAGCTCCAGTACACCCACTGCTCCTGGCCAACTGTCATTACAAGAATCCCCCCAACGTTCGCATTCCATACCCACATTTTGCCCCACAGTACCATTCTCTTCCTAATATCCCACACTCCGTTCCACTAAGAGCAACACCCCAGGATGCTTTACAAGAAGACGTGAACTGTAACATCTGTATATGGTCCAGTGGCCACAATTGAGTGGGTACGATAACATTCCAGCATCCCTCACACATAGACGCCAACCCAACTTCTGCACATGTTCCACTGGCTCTGGGTGCCAGGTAGCTATGTCCATCCAATCTGGCAGGCCCTCAATAATCAAGGGCAGGAATTTTAAACAAAATGTCATCTGTAATGGTCAATTACAAAATGGGGATTTGGTGAGCAATGGATTGCCCCCCCACTATTCTCCGGGCTCATTGTGAGAGATAGAAGGCCTGATAAGGAATGACTCACCCATACTTCCAGGTATCGGTTTGAAGTGCTCTCCTTCCTGTCATATCACAGAGCTCATTGCCAGCGCAAAATGCACACGTGGGGGCAGATTTACGAGGCCCTTGCGCCACTTTTGCGCCGCCGTTGCGCCACTTTTGCGCCGCCGTTGCGTCACTTTTGTGACGCAGTGGCGGCGTAAACCATGTGCCACGTTGCGCCCAATTTACAACGTGTCACATCTAGGGAGATGTGTCACGTTGTAAAGCCTTGCGCCACATGAAACCTGCGTCAGGTTTCATGTGGGCGTTCCGGCGCAGGGGGGGGCGTTCCGGCGCAGGAACGCCTCGGAAAAGTGACGCAGTGAAATCTACAAGATTTCACGCAGTCACTTTTCCAGCGCTGGTGCGTCAAATCCTTACGCCTGCTTCAAGCAGGCGTAGGCGTGACGCACCATGTTAGGGATTGGCAGAGCTGGGGTAGGTCTGCTGACCATATGTGCGGATGTCGAAGACACTGCACTATTCAGTGTTCGAACTCGCCGGCCGTTGATGTAACATCTGTTTTACCCAGACTGGGTTGATGTCATAGATCTACAGGTACCACTTTTTAGGGTGCTGTAAGGGTGATCACTTTATTAGTTTATTGTGTACCCCTACCAAAAAGTGTGGATAGACATAGATCTTGATTTGGTCCTGAAGAATTGCCTTCTAATTGAAGTATCGGCAAGAAACATGTTGACCTTAATGCGCACAAACCCCGTGACCTTTTAACAGGGGTGCGCGATTTTCACGTTTTTAATGAAGGAGAGTGGCCACGATCATTAAAGTTGTTTTGGGTGGACCACCCCCCTTTTTGTTTTAACCTCACTTCTACACTCACTACATCTACACTCACTAGGGCCCTCACACGCACGGCACCTTACGGCAAAAAGGAAATAAAGATCTCCGCCAAAAGGCCCCGTCAAGGGCGCCGATCGGGTATTGCAGCGCCGACCCGATAAGGAGCAGACCCGATGATGAAGCAAGACACCCCACTGATGGGGGGTGTGTGAGGGTCTCTTTTCCAAAAGGAGGCAATGTTCTCCTGCCCTTAGTGTATAACTTATTATACTAACCATACGTCAACCTACAGTGTTCACTAGGAACTGCATACCATACTGTTTTGCATCACTCTGGGGCATGTATGCTGGACCTGGATAAATATAGCCCATAGTCCTCTATTTGTTAATAAATAGGCGTAAACCATGCGCCACGTTGCGCCCAATTTACAACGTGTCACATCTAGGGAGATGTGTCACGTTGTAAAGCCTTGCGCCACATGAAACCTGCGTCAGGTTTCATGTGGGCGTTCCGGCGCAGGGGGGGGCGTTCCGGCGCAGGAACGCCTCGGAAAAGTGACGCAGTGAAATCTACAAGATTTCACGCAGTCACTTTTCCGACGCTGGTGCGTCAAATCCTTACGCCTGCTTCAAGCAGGCGTAAGGCGTGACGCACCATGTTAGGGATAGGGAAGGTTGGAACAGTGCTGGAGTTGCGTCGCGCTTGCGACACAACTTCAGCACTGCGCCAACCTTACGCCGGCAGATGCGTCACGCATCTGCTTATCCTTGCGCCACGATGCACCGCATTGTAAATGCGGCGCATCAGCGGTGGCACAAGGGCAAACTTGCGTGACGCATCTTCCCTGGCGCATCCTTGCAGATTTGCACGGATGCGCCAGGGAACGTAAATCTGCCCTGTGGAAGGAGCGAGTGCTGGTTGTTGCCTTTATTTGCCACTCAGCCATCAGTCTCTAATCTCCAACTGACAACCTGAGAATCATGTCAGAGCCATACTAATCACTCCTCACCCTCCCATTCATAGTTCAGGAACCCCATGGCATCACAAGTACACAGGTGGTAAGTGAAGAGACACATAACACACCACAGGCAACAGGTTTTCAGTCTGTCCTAGAAAAGAAAACAGTAGCTGGTGTGGAAAGTAGCAGTGGGGTAAAGCGAGAATGCCGCCATATTAGACCAGAACAGTTTCTATTCTTCCGCCAGGCTAAAGGTTCACCTTGAACTCAGGTGTATAGCATCGTAGCTGTCGGGTGAAGCATTATTGAGCAGTGTACATTAACCAGGAGATTCTAAGGCAGCATAGACTAGCGTTCCATAGAATGGAGTGTTGAACGTCTGGCACAAAACTGAAGCAGGAAGGGATGGATAGATTTGACTACATTGACAAGACAGAAGCCTAAATGAAAGCCAGCAAAATTAACTTCCTATGAATATTTTATCGAATTTGTGATGAACAATGGATAAAATTAGTGATGGGTACAGTGGATGTAAGTAAGAGTCGAGGTGAGACTGTTGAAGGTAGATAAAGGAACGGTGAAAAAGATGAAATGTGGTTGCTAATCTTTCAAATATTATTTTTGACAAATGTTTCACATGATGCAGAAAAGTTCTGTTTTTGATGTCTGTGTGGCTTGGAAGAAGATCACATTCTAAGGTTGCTTACAGCATTGAATAGTCGATTTTCTTTTTTGGTTTGTTGGAGATTCTGAAAGTCTAATATTGTTTACTAACTGCTCTAACTACAGCCATGTAGCCTTTCAGGTTGAAAAAGTGAAGAAATTGGCCAGGATACTCCAAGAGCTTAGACCATTTACTTATTATCAGCCGTTTGGTTTCCTTTTCTTGTCTGTGAGTTTGTTCTCTTATATATCATTTTAGAAGTGACTGATTTGGCCTTGGGTTAAAGAGATTTTGTTGGTGTCTTCGGTGCTCTTATAGGGCGTGTTGACACTACACTTGAAACTAACAATAACAATGATGCTGATATAGGTGCTATGGTTAGTTCTGTCAGAGTGCTGTGACAGCATCAGGAGTGTTTACTATAAACAGGACAGTGTTGAAAAGGAGGTAGTAAGCAGTGTCTTCATCCAGACGTTTTCAGATCAGGCCAGCACAACTACTTTGGATGCAGAGAAGAAAAGGTAGGCTTTTTGTCTTTCCTATTGTCTTTCATCGAGTAACAGCTATTTATCTTTATACACTTGAACTCTGTGGGCCCTATTCAAAAGAGGTAAATTCGGTGGTAAACCTGTTTTACACCTGCCAGAAATATAAAACCAGGAATATACAAAGCTGTTTACAGGTACAGAGATCTCCGCCATGAATGCGGAGTTCTCCACAACCTTAAATCCCACTCCATTAGTAAGAAAAATGCTTATTTTTCGCCGTTCCAAGGCATGGTTAGCTCTGGAAATGTATGCAGCCCACTAAAAGTATGATTGTGGCCATTCACCAACTTCTTACATTGCCAATTATACCCCAGAAAGGGAAATGGATTACCAAAAGATTGGTGGGGGTTGGAGTAAGGGGCTTCTCCAAGGGGTAAAATATGTTCCGCAAGAAGAAAAAAATTGTGTGCGTTTGCCGCTATATAGAAATCCACCCTACTGGAGTATGGGCTCTGTGGGAATGTCGACTTCCCAGGAATACTCCTGGCAACTTGGGAGTTTTCCAGCTTTCCATGCGGAAATATTTGTGAACCATTGAAATTCATAAATCTACACTTGCACATAGGTGTAAATCTGGGAGTGCAGATTTATGAATTTCTTTGAGAATTGAGCCCTGCCTTAGACCTCTGTACGCTTCCCACTGGTAAGATAAATGCACCCAAAAACCACCCAAGTTCTCTGCCAACAATGTGCCACTTTAAAAAGTACATGGGAATTTGCCTGACTTTATGAAGTGCTTTCTTCACATGTGGCACAATGAAGTGCTGGATGAATGTATTCAAGTATTGATGAAATAATCATAATTTTTATTCTTTAAAAATATATGTAACTTTTGGTTAAATTCTAACCCTGGGCGTGAAACTCCGCTCCGCTCGCGGAGTTTGCAGAGTTTTGGCAACTCCGCGTTCCGCGTAGAACGCAGAGTTGCCGAAAACTCCGCACTCCACAATGGAGCAGAGTTTTTTTTGTGTTTGCCCACCCGAAATGTGTTTACGAGCGCACGGGAGCGACTTACTGGGTGCCTGCGATTGCCGATGAGATTTCCCGAGCCGTTCACGAGCGCCACGATATAAGCTAGGCGGCCACATGGTCCTGCGAGAGTTTGCGATAGCGAACATGTCATTCGAGCGCGCCATCGGACTTCCGGGGGAGGTTTTGTGAAGAACGCAATCCTGAACGCGCAGAATCTACCGCGACTGGAATCTGGAGAAGGTTCTCTCCCCGAGCAGCATCAAAACCTTCTCGCAATGACGATTTGGATTTAAAAAATTGACATTTGGCTGTACTTTTTTGTGCAAGGAGTCCTTTTTCTTTTTTTAGTTTTTTTTCAAGAGTAAGGAAGTGCCCCAGAGTCTCCAGCTTCCTGTTTCTGTCCAGCAGGCTCCTCCCAGTGCTTTGTCCATCTCCTGGTCATTTTTCATTTGGATTTTGAGCTAGAAGGATCACTCTTTGTGTCTGCTGCATCATATATCATTGGATTTGAGGGCTTTGAATTTGAGATTTCACAAGTAAGTTGGAAAATTGGTGTTGTTTGTTTGATTGGGGCCATGCACCTAGATTTATTTTTACTTTTCTTCGTATTTTTTTTAAAGTTATTGTGGTGGGTGGCCTGTAGTTTCAGTAGGGGACTAGTTGTTTCTTTGTAAGTATTTTTTCTTCTTTTATAAGGGAACACGTTGCACAGTTCACTAAATCTTTCTCCATGTTTTGAAAACAATTTGCAATATTTATTTCATTCACTATGTAGCCCAGTAGTCTGTCAAAAATAGGCCTTTCTCAGCCAGTAGGCCCAGAGCTACTCATGGGTGCATCAAACAACTGTTTCTGTGGTGTCTGTTGAATTTAAAGGTTACTAACATCATTTTGGCCATGGATGGCATTGGATTAAAAATGCAAAATGTGTTTTTTGTGGTATTTCACCTTTTTTTCTTTTATGTGTGTAAAATTAAATACCTTTGTTGGATGTTTGTGGTTGTAACTTGCAAATCTTTTTAGCCATGTGGATTTTCGTTTTCAGCATTGTTGCATTAAAGATATGTTGTTTAGCATGCCTCCTTTGTCTGGCCTTTGTATGAGTGTGTTTGTAATAGTGGGCCATAATTTGCCTTGGCTGAGCCTCCCCATGTGGCCAGGGGCCATTTTGTAAAGTCTGTGTCCATATAGGCCTGCTTGAGTTCATTATTTTCCCAGGCCCCCTGCTTGATGTTGTTGTGACCATGTGGCTGGCGCCCATTTTGTGGAGGCAGCTAGTGTGCTTTTGCCATAGGCCTCCATGTCTTTCCTTTGTTCCTCTTGACTTATTGCTTCTTGTTGTGGTAGCCTGGCCATGTGGCTGGCGGCCATTATGTGAAGGCAGCCAGTGTGCTTTTGCCATAGGCCTGCATTGTCTGTCATCCCTTTCTTGTTGTTGTGGCCTGGCCATGTGGCTGGTGGCCATTTTGTGAAGGCAGCCAGTGTGCTTTTGCCATAGGCCTGCATTGTCTTCCCTTTGTAGGCTTATTATTGCTTGTTGTTGTGGCCTGGCCATGTGGCTGGTGGCCATTTTGTGAAGGCAGCCAGTGTGCTTTTGCCATAGGCCTGAATTGTCATCCATTTGTAGGCTTACTATTGCTTGTTGTTGTTGCCTGGCCATGTGGCTGGCGGCCATTTTGTGAAGGCAGCCTGTGTGTTTCTGCCATAGGCCTGCATGCCTTCTTTGTGTTGGCCATGTCTTCTTTCTGGTTGTTGTTTTGTATGCAATTTTTTCTTCTTTTATTCAGCAAAAAATGTAGCACAGTTCACTACATTTTCTCCATGTTTTTAATAAATTTGCAATATTGATTTGAATTGATTCACTATGTGGCCTAGTCTGCCAATGGATTTTCCAACCAATAGGCCCAGAGCTACTCGTGGGTGCATGAAACAACTGTTTCTGTGGTGTCTGTTGAATTTAAACATCATTTTGGCCAAGGTTGGCGTTGGATTAAAAATACAAAATGTTTTTTTGTGTGGTATTTTAGCAAGTTTTTTTCCAAGTGTGTTGTTTAAATGCCTTTGCTGGATGTGTGTGGTTGTAACTTGCAAACCTTTTTAGCCCAGTGGATTTTCGTTTTGGGCATTGTTGCATTAAAGATGTGTTGTTTTGCATGCCTCCTTTGTCTGGCCAGCGTGTGAGTGTGTTTGTAATAGTGGGCCATCATTTGCCTTGGCTGAGCCTCCCCATGTGGCCAAGGGCCAATTTATAAAGTCTGTTTCCATAGTCCATACTCCATATAGGCCTGCTTGAGTTCATTGTTTTTGTTTTTGTTTTCCAGGCCTCCTGCTTGTTGTTGTTGTGTGACCATGTGGCTGTCGGCCATTTTGTGGAGGCAGTTAGTGTGCTTTTGCCATATAGGCCTGCATGTGTCTCTTCCCTTTGTTCCCGTTGGCTTATTGCTTCCATTGTTGTCATTTGTCAGCTACAGATCCCTGAGTGCTGCATCCCACGTGATGCACAATGCCTAACCGTTACATTTGTATTTTTGTTGTTGTTCTTCTTCTTTCCTATCCTTCCTGATTGTAGTGTACACAGTACACCAAGAAAGCCCTTGTTGTTGTCAAAGTCTCACAAATGTTTACACTGTATTGTTAATTGTTTTACTAACTGAGGTAATAACACTAACAAGTGTGACCACACACACTAAATTATGTTATATTTGTTTGTATTAGTAATTGAAACACAACAATGCCACATTTCACTTATGTTCTTCTTGCTTCTTTGCTTTTAGGTGCACAAAAGAGGAGGAGACAACATCACCCATTATACTGCCAGACAGAAGGCCTGCGCCCTGCGCACGATGTCACGTGACATGTGACCACGGACAGACATCTCTTCAACTTGTGCCACTGCGTGCTAACTGACATCTTCAAGATGGCCCCAAAGAAAGGTACCAGGTCTAGTACGAAGAAAGTTGCCAGTGAGAAGAAGAAGGCACTGCCACTTACCACCACCGGTATGTCGTCCAAGACCTTTTTTGGGAAACCAAAAATTGCGCCTGCAGCAGCGGTGTCTGGGGAGCAAGCTGGGAGCAGCACTCCCGCATCAGTGGACCTACCCCACCAACCTATGCTCAAGCCCATGTCTTTCGCAGAAGCAGCCAGTCTAATCACGACAAAGCCGACGAGCAGTGATATTGAAATTGACTTATCGTTATCACAAAGTAGTACCCAATCAATGCAGGAAACTCAGATAAATGGGCAACAACAGCTGCAACCACCCTCAATAGTAGTTGTTCCTCCCTAAGTAGGGGCAGGTCAGGAGTTCGAGCTTCCTGCTGAGGAAGAAAAAGAGCAAGCCACTCTTTCAGAAGATCCATTGTCTTCCAGATCCCCAGCAAAGAAAAGGAGGGTTAGCCCATCAACTTCTTCTGCAAGCCGCACTTCAGATGATCTAGACACCACTTGGGTTCCACCTCAGTCTGAGAGTGAGACACGCCACGAGACAAGGCTAGGGAAAAGGAAGGTTCCAGAAAGCCTTAGAGTTATGGAGGTAGATGTAGAAGAGAAGGATAATGATGACAAGCCAGTCATCATGGACATTTGCCCCGCTCCAGTGGAGACCGACATTACCCCATCCCAAATTGCTGTGAGGGATGTGGCATGGATACCACCAACACAGATACCACCAACACCACCTCCAGCTGCCATATTTACAAAGTCCCGTCAGCGACCTACATCCATCACAACCACCTCAGTAGAAGTAGGTACTGCAGAGAGTCAAACATCACACCCACCTACCAGTTCATCCAACATTGCAAGTGGCACCAGCAGCGTCAGAAAGTTGACCTCCCCAGTTTGGGACTTCTTTTCGGTTAGCAGGAAGGAGGTGAACATTGCTATATGCTCCATTTGTGGAGTAGGTGTTAGTCGGGGTAAGCTTGGTACAAACTACGGTACCGGAGGCCAAACAACCCATCTGAGAAAACACCACTTGATCCAGTGGGAGGCACATCACAGCGGCCAAAAAACTGCAAGTGTTGTTGGTGGAGGGGATGAAGAAGATCCGATCACGGTGGAAGGTGAACAAGAGGTAGATATTTTCTCTGGTACACAAAGCAGCCTTGCCCCAGCATTGTAGTGGTACCGCCCACATCATCATCAGCAACATCGAAATGGCACAAGAAAAAGGCTGAGACACCAAGTGGTCTAAAAATGTGCATTGAGCCTAACATCTGGTGTCAAGAAGTCACCTGCATCAGTGGCACCAGAAAAAAAAAATCCAGGCTACCATTCTCAGCATGTTGAGGTCGGAGGGGCAGTACGAACGCAACCACCCAATGGCATGTTTGTACAGTGCAAATCTGGCTAAAATGTTAGCACTGGACCTCCTCCCTTTTTAGGTCTCGCCTACGCAGTGCGCATGCGCTGCATAGGCAAAAAGACCTTTAGGAATCGCTTCGGCTTTTCAGCCAAAAACGTGCACGCGTTCCATTGCCTTCAATGGCAACGCGTGCACGTTTGGCGATTTTCTTGCGGGAGCGAGCAGCTGGCGCCATATGGTAGCAATTATCGCGCCTTGCTGCTCGCTCCCGCAAGGGAATCGCGCAGGCCCACTCCTCTCTCCCCTCCCCCCTGCTGCCATGCAAGGCGCGCGCGCTTGTTTCTTTTTGTCATGCCCGAGGGTACTCCCATCAAAGACTTCGGTTTAGAGCTGAGAGATTCTGACTGGGGGCGGGGCCTCTGAAACACTGATGTGGTCACAGTCCGACTCTTGCAGCGGACGCGGGAAGGTCTCACCTTTGAAGACTGTATCCTGTGGCAAATGCTGTGATCTATCCTTTTGAGGTCTCGTAAGTTTTGTTCAAAATGGCGTCTGGAATCAATAGTGTAAGAGACAAATATGGTATTAGGACTGACTCCTCAGCTCGCCTGACTTTCCCAACGTGTATGTATTTGTTTCATTTATTTAGGGTATTTGTAAATAACTGCACGTGCCACTTCAAAGCACTGCAAAGAGGGAGACATTTATAAAAACAAGAGGCCAGGCAGAGGCCAGGCAGAGGCCTCTGATTCACCGTGATGGACTTCCGTCCACACTTCCTGAGCAATGTCAGTCTTAATTGAAGGCCTGTTTAAAAAGTTTGTTTTTCAGGAGCTTCCTCGACTGGAGAAAATAGTCTTTAATGGAGGCCAGGGACGAGGATGTTCCAGGGGCGTGGTTATAAGCAGTGCAACTGGTGCAGTGTCACCGGGCCCCACGGGTCTGAGGAGACGACTACGCCCCAATAAGTGGCTTTTTAAAAACTATCAAACCAGGCGTGGCGATCCAATTCGTTTGCTTGCATTTTGGCCCATGGCATCATTGCTATGGCATTCCCTGCTCCAAAATGGCAGCCCCCAGCCCACCAACGTTCTTCCACTGTACTTAGTGCTATTTGAAATAATGCACTGCTGGCAACTCCCACTGACGTTTTTCATTGTTAAATTAACAAATTCTGGTTTTACGGACAAACATACAGGCCAAAGTTGCTTCAAAATCACAGTCATTGATCCAGGACGTTGATTGGTGGAAGAATGCGAGTGCACAAACCCAAAATGATCAGGCCCAGGTCTTTAAGTGGGCTGGGTCCTGCCGGTGCTCAGCACTGGCAGTCCTGAAAAGCAGATGCTGAGACGGGTCCCTATCAGTCTCTCCATTTCTGCCCTCACCCTCAGGATGAAAAAAATCTTAACTCTGCAATAGTACCACCCTTCACTGTCTTTGATGTAAACTTCAAAGAGACTCGTAATAGTTATTTCATTTCAGAACTGAAGCATTTTCATTATTCTATACAACGAAGCCATAGTTGTTGCTTATTAATCATATGTAACTAACAACCACTGGCAGAGCCAATAGTCCTGGCTTGTTGTAGGTGTAATGTTGCTTTTTGTATTATATATCTGGATGCAATTACAGAAGCAGCAAATTACCAGTCGGTGGCACACTATGACTTTTGGCTTACTTTTTAAGCCACGCCCTAATTACACTGGCCACGCCCCTTTGAGAGAAACCCCAGTTTTTTTTATCCCACTAAAAGCTCTGATCAGGCCTCTTGCAGAATGTGAAGAGAGGGCCCTAAGTCCCAAATAACTCACAAATATTCATTGGCCTTGGGCTGAAAAGCCCCCCACCCAAGGGTTGGGGGTTCCTGGAAGGTCAGGGGGGCCTTCACCGCAGGACTGCAGCGGCCTGCGTTACACCCCTGTGTGATGTGACATCATGCACTCCTTAACCTCCAAAAACATCAAAGGGTTGGCCTTTAGATACATCCTTAGCTGCTCCACAGCCACCTGTTTGCTGGCGATGGCCTTGGTGTTCGACAATAGATGAAATGCTGGCAGTCACCAGGGCTCTTTGAACCTTCTTTCCTTTAAGTTCTGCTGCCTCCTCCATTACCCGAGGACAGTGAAAGCACGGGCAGTGCCAAGCACAACTATATGGGGGCAGCAGCGGCTACCCTTGCCTACTGGTTTGATTGAATAAGTCCCCATTTATTTGAGACACTCGCAGCACCTCCCACTGCCCCCCTCCCCCTTTACAAGGGCTCTCTTGTATTTAACAACACTGAGAGATTTACAGCACCAGTAAACCATTCACACTTCAGCTCATACGATGAGCATGGAAAAAAAGACTGTATGAGTCAAAGGACAGTCACCTCCCCCATCCAAGCATGCAGCATCGCAGTTCTATCACCCCTGCAATCATTGGCATTTAAATGCACTTTGCCATTCTGCTCTCTTGCTGGGACAGCAGCTGTTTCCCTTTTCCAGCACTGCTGGTTCTAGCAATTCTGGCTTGAACTGTAAATACTACAATACCCTTAGAGCCGGCTTCGTTGTTGAGTTTTTAGTCATAATAGTTTATACATTTCAGATGTTTTACAATGTGTCCTCCCAGTAAAGCGGATATTGTTAACAGCCTGTACGTCTCCTGTTGTTTAAAGGCCCAAGGGAATTAAATGCACATTTGAACTCCAGTCCTAGAGACATACGAGGAATTGCCTTTCATGTGCTGGTGTCTGTGCTGATGGCAATCAAAAGAACTTGTTTGGAGTTACCTAAGGCATGTTTTGACTGCTCTGTGCCTTTTGTCGTTCTTTCATTGTAATACCTATATAATTGTATTTACATTCAGGGAACATCCTGGAAATCGTTAATCGGAAATGTGTTTTCTTCACTTACAATGGAGAAAACTCCCAAACCTTTAGGTTTCCACTTTGGCCTGAAATTCGATTGCGAAAAATACAAGCATTTACAATGCAATAGGTCTCGCACTGACATTATTTTGAGCTATTGACATGGTAAATGACATTTTTTTTTGTTTTGTTTTTCTTTTGTAAAACATAAATAAAATGCATTGTAATTTAAAATGGCAATAGCTAAAAAAAAATTAAATGCGAAATCTATTGCATTGCATTTACACTAGTGTGAGCTATTGGCATTGTAAATGGTACTGGCTTTTATTATTGTGATTGTTTTTTAACAACATAAATATAATGCATTTCCAATGCTAATAGCATAAACTAATGTAAATGTGATACTTATTTTATTTCCAAGATGTTGAGAGCTATTTTCATTGTAATTACAATGCTTTTAATTTATGTCTTTTTAAAACCTACAAGGTGTGCATTAATATGCAGACCTTGGTACACTGGCAGTGAAGCTGAGAAACATTGATAATGCTTATATTTGTAATGGTAGTTTTGGCAATTATCAGCCCCACTATGTAGTGTAATGTGGAATGTACTAGTTTACACATATTTCAGTCTACCATTGCTTAGTGGACCAACAGCAACCATACCTATGAAGTTATCTTTAATAAAATCCTTCAATCAAATAATATTGAACCATATGCCGTTTGACATTTGCCATCATTTTTGCTCAAACATCAATAGACCCCAAATCCACTGTGTAGCCATATTTAAATTATATCCTATAATGATTAATGTGTTTATTGTGATTGCTCCAATATGTTTTATTATATTATGTTCACTTTTGAGTAGCATCTTTTAAAATTAACAAATTATCACCCATTTCCTTCAAATATCCTTAAGGATCATACATTAGCCAAATATACAAAAAAAACTGCCTGTTTTCAAATATCAGCAAAATTATAAATTCTTTCAAACAGATTCTGCAGAAAGAAACCATTACATCCCACCCGGAAACACCTGCAGTCTTTATGTGGGGCCATGTCCCCCAATAACGTATACTTCTGGCTACGGGCCTATATTAAACTGAATACCATTTATAAAAACACTCCAGAATAATGCTTATTTTTAAATCCCTGATGCATTATGGGAGATGTAGTGCATACACTTTAGTGGACTTGTCACAATCAATTAATTTTTATAAAAGAAAGAAATATGCATCAAAACATGTCAAAGAAAATACTTTAAAACTGTATGGAGCCATTATAGAAATGTTTAATGGAAAGTTTGTGAAAAAATACCTGATGCTTCAAAGTTCAGCATAGTAATATAAATATGTATAAATCACATATGTACCGTCCATGAGAGGGCAAGAGTCCAAACATGAGGCGCCACAAGACAGTACCTCAGGCATGGAGGAAGACAATGATCCCACAGGCATACCAACACCACCTGTACCATCACAACGCAGACCAGCAGTCTCTCGCCTGCCAGATCTCCATGAAAACTCAGAAGAGCATACAGCAGCCAGGGAGACACCATAACCTGCTGTGAGGGACAGCCACATTCATAGGAGACGTACAGAGAAATGCTGGGCTTGTAACACCTGAAAATGATGATGAAACATCAGCTTTATGTGATGGCTTAGAGGCCTCCATGTTGGCAGTGCAGCGCCTACAAAATAACAATAGGTCTCGCCTTTGGGACCTTATAAGTGTTTAGCCATGCAACGGTTGATGTTGTTGCACCAAGGATATTGTGCTGCATAACTAAATACTTATAAGGTCCCAAAAGAGAGACCTATTGGCTATGCCAATGCTTGTTCTTTTGTGGAAGGGGTGGGTTTTCTTGAATTTGTGGCAGCCATCTGCCCGAAATGGAAGGTTCCCAGCCGGTCCTATTTCGCCAGAGTTGCTGTTCCAGCACTACATCACGACGTACTGGAATTGCTTGGACAAACTTTGCAGCAGAGTGCTGTTCACACTATCCACCTGAAAACAGACGTGTGGACCAGTTGCCAAGTCACTGCACACTGGATCTCTTCTGTGGAGGTTAGAGAAAAGATATCTGCAGGTGTTGACACTGCTGAGAATTTTAATGCCGCTTGGAAACGTGCAACTGTAGCCATGTTCACCATGGAGAAATTTCATACTGCTGCAAACATTTTGGAAGACTTTGACAACAAGGTCTTTGAATGGCTGCAACAAAGAGGGCTTAACATGGTTTTGTTGCCATGGACAATGGCAGTAATATAGTTAAGGCCATGGCCGATGGTGGCTATTTCAATGGCCTGTGTTTGGCGCACTGCATTAACATCATTGTTCAAGACTTTCTGAAAAAAGAAGACCGAGTCAGCAACTTACTGACCACCAGCAGAAGAATCTGCACACATTTCAGCCAATCTTTTAAAGCCCGGAAGCAGCTGAGGATCATTCACCGTGATAATAGAATGCCAGTTAAAGCACTCATCCAGGAGGTGCCAACACGTTGGAACTCAACCTATTACATGCTTGAACGTCTGAGCAGTGCAGACCAATCAATGAATATGTCAAGCAAAGAGGGGATGCTACTGTAAAAGGCATTATCATTGAGATGGACCAATGGGGCCTAGTTAAATGCCTGATAGAGATGCTGCTTTCTTCCGAGGTCTTCACACGTGAAGTCAGCAAGGAGGACTGTACCATGGGCCAAGCTATCCCATTGTTGCACAAGCTACAGGAACAGCTGAAGGAGGTGTCTGCGATGTACGCAGGTGTGGAGGAAAAAAAAGAAAAGAAGCATATGAGTTGGCGGAGAGCTTAACCCTTCGCTTAGCTGAAAATAGAAGGGTGCAAAGAGGCATTGTATCATCCAACCATTATATTTGTGCCACAATTCTTAATCCACGGTACAAACCATTACTTCACACTTTTGTTCCTTTTTCAGACGGGGATGTTGCCAGCTACAAAACTTGGATAGTTGTGCAAGCCAGTCAGCTAGAAAAAAACAGCCGGGAATTAGAGGCCCGCACCTCCAGGGCATAACAAGTACTGCAGTGCAGCCTTCAAGTTCAACTTCAGAGCCTGAGGGCAGTGCGGTTGGCTCACAGCAGCCAAAACCACCAAGAACAACATCAACAACAAGAACAGGAGCATCAGCCCCAAAATCGGCACAGGAATGGTTACTACAGGCAGGGCTTAAGTCCAGTGCTGAGGCAAAGGCAAAAGAGGCCGAGCAAAGCGGAGCACCCATGAGCATTGAGTGGATGGTCCAGGCCTATCTGGATGACTCAACAGAGGTCTTCTTTGATCAAAACCCATTGCTGTATTGGTATGGGAAAAGGCGCCAATGGCCAGTGCTCAGCAGGCTGGCGATAAACTATCTGGCTTGCCCCGTAGCAAGTGTCTCTGCTGAGCGTATTTTCAGTGCTGCTGGTGACATTCTGACAGTGAGAAGGACCAGTCTCATGCCCCAAAGCATGGAGAGGTTAACCTTGATCAAAATGAATCAGCACTTTATACCTGAAGTACCACAGATGGAAGATGATGATGGCGACTCAGGTCATGGAAGTAGCGTGTTAGGTGACCCACTTTTGGGTGAGCCACAAGAGTTTGAGGACGAGCTCTACTTCCATGACAACTAGGCTTTCGAGTTACTTTCTTTCTTCCTTTGACGCCAAAAAAAAAGCCCTAAAAAATGATATAGCAAAGGAACATTATTTACTTTATTATTTGTTTGTGTCACTGTCTTTCTGGTTCACAATAAATCCATCCCCAACGTCTTACTCTTTTATTGCCGGATTAGAGTTGCAACTGTGTGCAGTCAGTGAAGAAGTAAGTCCACTCCTCCTGATTCGCCCTAAAGCCATTTCCCTCAAGCCAGACATTGGATGGAGTATACAACAAATGTGAATTATGTGCCTGCCTCCAAACCTGGGCCCTGACTATATATCTATCTTTTCCTAGCCTAGAGGGACTGCCCCGGAAGAACAGGTAAAGGATTGCATATATTGCACGCTGAGTGATTGCTGTTTGTTGTGAATGATGTCTACTATTCTTTTATACACAAAAAAAGTGGCTCAACTCAATCTTTCCCTTCATGTTGTTCAATAACAAAATTGTACTACTGCAGGCCAATCCACTGCATTTTTGAGTCGGGACGAGTCTGGGACTCACTCGGGAGTCGGGACACTCACCGTCAGAGTCAGGAGGAGGATCAGAGATGATTGATGGAATAACTCACGGCATGAAGTGGCCTAAAGGTAAACAACAACACCAGACCTACATGTCTGTGTAGTGGTGGTGGGGAGTGTGGTATGACTGACTGAAGTGCATTGATTTTTTACTTAATTTGGAAAATGCTATGTTGCTGTGTGTGTGTGCTCACTGTGCTGTCTGGCTCAAATAAATTTGAAGCTAAGTGGAGGTTGGGTGGGGAGGCGTGTTCCTGTTGTTGGAGGTAACTGCCGGAAACAGACATGATTTAGCCATGCCGCCTCTGAAAGTCTTCTGTTGCACTCCTCCTTAATTATGCAGTTTAACTTTTCTCCTTGATTTTTCAATATCCTTTTGGTTTTTCCATCTACAGGCCCTTTACCCTGCGCCATACTGAAAAACAACTCACACTTACCTTACCAAACCGCATCTGCCAGGCACCCTAGTTTGATGGACGCACAGTCAAAGGAAGGACCAAGAGGAATGCAGGGATGCAACTCCCAATTAGACAATAATAAAGTATCATTTATTTTTTTCTCTTCAATCATTACGATGACTGTGTGTGTTGTTTATGTTTGCTTATATTTGACTCCTACAGATATTTTAATTTTATTTGCTATCTTTCAAAGGAAGCCCGGTACCTTAAACAGAACATAATGTATGCAACTTGGGTCTCTCTGGGGGCAGACAGACAATTGCATAATATATACTGCTCTGTACTAGTCTAGTACTACTCATCATCATCATGCATGCATTTCCTTTTTCTCCCTTAACAGATTTATGATGGTCGGCTGCCAAGATGAATGTGTTGTCCATGTGTAGTGTTTGTCTTTCTCAAACCTTTCCCTCAAATCTCCCTTCCCAACCATTCATCAAACCCTAACCCTCTTCCCCCGGGCTGTTTGATCTGATTTATTGAGGTGTGACTAAATTAAATTCACACCAATAATAGATCACACACTTGCTGGGGCGGATGTGGTGAAAGCAACACTAACTCAAGGCAGGGTGAGGATCTTCTTCTGCTCTAAGTATATAAATAGCCCACACTGACAATATATAGAGATTAGATTGCCCACCCATGCACAGTATATATTCACATTTTTTCTAGGGGAACATAATCCATCATAAATAATTGCCAGTATCATCATCCTTCCAGCACTAACGGTTACGCTTGTCCACTTCATAGCTCGAGTCAACTTCAGTTTGTTGTAACTTGTACAAGGCTAGCCCACCATTCTGTTTTATTCTACTTTAGCATTGCTTATCATCATGGTTTCTTGTTTGGCAGTCTTCTTCTTGTGTAGTACCTGTACTTCTACTAGTAGTTCCCTAGTCTCTCTCAGGTGACTGTCTCATTTTCTTTTTTGGCAAATGCTACTGTCTACTGCTACTACCACCACCATGGCACCTTGGGAAACCAAACCATCACCATGCAGCCATTGCTTCACCTAATCATCAATCACAGGTAAGAGAAGTAGTGTGGGGGATGCAATAATGCATATACTATGGAAATTAATTAATTCACACACCCACACCCTTCCGAGTCCATAGGGGTTTTAGTTGCAGACTGCATAGACTAGGAGGAGAGACTGACAGTAGTAGGACAAGTGAGGGTACCGCATCTACCTGTTGGTGTGTTACACAATCGACAGATTTCAAAAACTGTCTGCGGCCCTGCAGCAAATGTAACAGTGCGAAGTACAAGAGTAACCTACCCAAAAAATATTTACATCATATGTAAAACTATAAATAATTTATTCCCCTAACAAATATAAACTAGAAGGAATTTAGGAAAGAAACCCACAACATCTGACCCACCCCTCTGCCTAACCCCAACCAATGTCCAGTAGAGCAAGTCCCAGAAAAATTGTCCATAAAAAAACAAATGTCCATAAAAAAGAGAACAGAACACCCAAGTCTTCCCAACTCCCACATTCCCACCCTCTCCCCACCCTCTCCCCAAAAAGTCCCACCCACCAAGAAAAAGATTAAAAATGGGGCAAGGATCAAGAAGACTGAGGTCTAGCAGCGGGCTTGCCGGATCTTGCGCTCTAGGACGTGGAAGCGCTTCTCAATCCTGACCTCTAGGCGCGCCATCCAGAGGAGCAGGAACAACAGGGGTGGGCAGCAGTGTTTAAATTGCGGCGGGCGGCTGCCAGACCACGGTGCTGTACCACCGGAGGCACTTGGGGGGCCTGGCTGGGCCCAGGGCAGTGGAGGCTGTGGCTGCTGCCTCCTCATCCTCCTCCGCCAGAGCCACCAGCTGCCAATATTCATCTCTGATGGCCTCTGACTTCTGTTGCCGGGTCCTGGCTGCTAACTCCTGCCTGTTGGGTTGAGAAGGAGTAGCTATATCAAGAAAGAAAAAAGACAATTGCAACCAATACTCTTAGCAAAACAGTAACACAAAATTATACACATAAAATTATAGTAGCACTAGCAGTACATAACATTTATGGTATCCTCACTTCCTCGGCCCCTAAGATTTGGATTGATTAGAGTTTCAGGCATTAGGCACTAGTATGGAGTAGACAAGTATTCTTCTTTTCTCTCTTGTTTAGCTAAATTAATCTTTTAGGCATGCCAGCTCAGTCAGCTTGCACCCTAGACAGACATACTTGTGTTGCAGACTCACATTACTTTACTACTGTCTTCAGGTGGGGCAGCTGTACTACACAATTATCTATTTTTCTATTATGGCCATACTCTGTTAAATCAATGGCAAACGCTCAAATTCACTTTCACCCTGACTACTAGAACAAGGTAGATGATATGATTACTAATATGAATGATGATATAATACGGCACAACGTAGCATGATGAGGTGAGGTACTACTATTGTTTGATTTAATTTGTAACCATGCAGCCGATAGGCCACTCATGGCTGACACGGTCAAAATGACATGGGTAGGGACTAGGAGCAGGAGTGGGCCTCTGAGTCGCAGAGAGGTGATTGATGATGGGTGGGTACATACATACACAATATATATGCTGTGCTTGCAAACTACTGTGAGTCAAAGGAGTATTCTGAAATACAACCTCAAACCTTTGAATCAAAAACCTTGAAAAAAAACAGTCCTTGTTTATTCTGATCTTCTTCCCAGGGATTTTTCCATTTATCATTGCATTGCTCTTCTTGCATTATTTTTATTCTTCACCCTTGGCTTTGCTACACTGGCAGGGTTTAATTTTCTTTAACATTCTCTTCATCCAGTCTTCACCTATGATACCATCCAGGCATCCATCCATCCACACATGGCTATCATTCTTCACAAACCGCTTTCACTAACAACATAGATTTGTCATTTAACCATCCATGCGTCCTTGCTTGCTTGCCTTTGAGTTTGACCCATCAGACCCCCCGGAGGATTCCTTTCACCCATACAGTTTCACCCATCCAGGCAGGCATCCTTTCTTTCACCTTTCACCCATCCTTCAACCACCCATGCATCCTATCAGCCACCTATATGTATCCCAGGCCCCCTTCATTCCCCCACGTATCCTTCTCTGCCAGTCATACATTACATATCTATCCTTCCTCCTTCCATCCTTTTTTCCCTTTTCCATCAACCCATCAAGGTAGTCTTCTTCATAAAACTTTCTCTGCTGAGTGATAGAAGAGGCCATTAGTTACTCAACTCCCGCTAATGCTAAATAAAGAAGGGTGTCTTCTTGTCTTCTTCAACTGTTTACAACAACTCAGTCTCAACAGTACAGTGTACATCCTTGCAGTGAGTGTAAATTTGTCAATAAGTAAGGAATATGACTTACCACCGCCCGCCACTGCTGCTGGCTCACTCCGTGGAGCTGCCTTATCAGCTCCCTCCACCTTCGCCGCTGGCCCCAGCACTGGCGGTCGGTACACCTAGAAAAAACATTTCACATTTTTTAGATGTCATATACGCCTCCCCCTATTTATTTTTTTCACGTGCAAGATTATACAATACATACACGACACACCACTACAATTCGGGTACTAGAGTACAGTATGTCCTATCAAAAAAAAATAAAAAAATATCCGATTGGGCATTTTGTTGGTGGCAAATTTTGAAAAGCCTCTCAAGAAGAGGACAACCCAAAGGACTGGACTCAGTGGCTAGAGCTATTGGTGAATCTGAGTTTTTGAAAAGAAAAAGAGTGGCCAACTGGGCGGGCAACCGGACATGAGGTCTCTTGGTTGGAAAATATAATGGTGCTGTCCTCCTCCTCATACTTCCTTCCAGCCATGGTGCATGGTAATCCGTTGTTCACCATCAACTGCTACTAATAAAAATAGTACTTGGCCTAGGCGAGAAAAAGTAAAATACACAACTTTGGTGTGTTCAACGAGAGCGTGACCATCCTTTACTTCTTGATCATGAGAAAGTAAAAGAAAAGAAAGCCTTCATCTCAACAAATATGCGTAGAATACCTTACTTGGGCATGCAATCGGCACAGCAGAGTAGTTGTACTACTAATACTAGTATTAGTAAGGACCAATGGGTTCCCGTAGTCTTACAGTACCAGGCAGTCCACAAAATGTATAAGGGGAGAGGGAAACCTGACTGAAAAACCAGAAGAAAGCAAGCTAAAGACAGACTATAAGAGTCGGAGCAGAGGCAGTTTGATTTGACGTAAAAAAAAAAAACCAGACACTAGAAATATATAAATAACTAAGTTGGTAGGTAATGCAGGGATAACAAGAATTTAGAAACAGATCGAAGAGGATTTGGGAAAAAATAAAATTAGGAAACAGAAATAATAGTTCAAAAAAATAAGGAGCCGTAAAAGTTAGGAAAATATATATTAATAATTATTACCAATAGGAGGACTTACGGGGGCCAGCAGAGCCATCTGCAGAGGAGCACTGTTCCTGATGGGAGGTGCCTCCAGCCCCCGCACCCGCCTGAGAAGACCCAGTCTTCTTCTTGCCCCTGGATGCTGATCATGTAAGACATAATTATAGAGACAAAAAATGATTGGTGTTGAATAAATATTGAGGGCCTCATTTATGAGAAGTGTCGCATCGCTGTGTGAAAGCAGAGATGCAACACTTCTCAATGCGCCCTCCTTGCGACATGATGGATGAGTCATATTTACTGTATGATGCATCATGTCGCAAGGAATTACAGATACATCAGTATTACTGACGTATCTGTCGCCGCAAAAGTGGTGCATTGCAGGGGTGTGTCTGAAAATAGACGCAACTCCAGCAATGTGTCCTTTCACAAGGGGCAAGCCCCATGTGAAAGGGCCTGCGTCACCCTTAAGCCTGCCATGAGGCAGGCGTAAGGTTTTGACGCATTGACGTCCTAGAAGTGGCGCAGTGAAATCTTATAGATTTCACTGCGCCACTCCTACGACCCTTTCTTGCGGGGGAACGCCCACCCTGCATACATTATACCTGACGCAGGTATAATTTATGCAGGGTGTTGCAGGGGTATTTACGCTGCCGCTGCGTCACAAAAAGTGACGCAAAGGTGGTGCAAAAGTGACGCAGGGGCTCATAAATAAGGCACTAAATATTTGCTCCAAAAAGATTTTTTGACAGGAAACTGCAATTGCCATAACATTGACCTTTCCTAAATCAGACCACCTAGTAGTAGACTAGTTTCGCGGCCGCACACCGTCCTATCTTTATTATTCCACAGTTCCATTCCGATTCCTGAATCCTAAACCTACCTAGCCCACCTATTCCAAAGACTTTGGAAGGAATTGCAAAAAAATTATATTTGCTTCTAAGACCCGAATTCCGATCTCATTCCCAATCATCATTCTCAACCCCCTTTGATGGGCCAATTCACTAAGTCTGCATTTAGTCTTCTTAAATGCATAGATGGACGCATTCATAATTGCATACACCCAATTGATTGGTTGCTATTCACTCACTATATGAACTACAAAAGGTTCTACTAAAATGACTAAGGAGGAGTCAAAGACTGAAGTCACGTGAGAGAAAGCGTCATGCGGGCCGCTAAATTACCAACTAAAACTAAGTAACTAACTAACTACCACTATCTTAGTGACAGGACAAAGGAAAGGAGTCTCTCTAGTCAGCAATGCATTACCTAACTTAAGTTCTCTTACATAATCACACCAAGCGAGCACAAAGTTGCAAACAAGTACGATTAGGTAGCACCAAGCACCTGTCTAGAATAACGATCAAATAATATTAGATTTTTAAACGTAACTTACCTGCATGTGAGCAGCAGCATTCTTGCTATTTTGGGAAAAGAATAATATTCGCAATAACATAGAACACACAATAATAATTATAATTAGCTAGTACTCACCAAGCCCCGCGACCTCAACACCTAGCAGGTCCAGCAGGTCCTGCTCTCAGTCCAGGATGTCAGACCACCGGTGCGTCACTTGGTTATGGGTGCGCCGAACCCCAGAGCAGCGATACATTTCCCGGCACACCCTCACCCACCGCTGTTGATGCTCCCGGACCCAGCCTGCCGCCTGCTGCTAGGGTGGAGGGGAGGTGGCACTGCACAAAAAAACCAAGTGCAGCCAACTCCACCTCCGAAAACAAGGCCCGAGGCTGCACCCCTTCTGGTCAACGTCTTCTACAAGGAAGGCAGCTCCTCCTCTCTCCCTGGGTCGCACTCTGAGTTTTAGCCATGATCCTGGGGGGGCAGGGGTGGAAAAGAAAATGTAGAAGGTAACAAATTAAGTGAGGAGAAGAAGAAAGGAAGTAAAAAAAATAAAAAGGAAGTAATAGAAAAACAGTACAAAAACGCAGTAAAAAACACACAAAAACTAGAAAAACGCAAAATATACATTTAAGAAGAGAGAGGGATAGATAGTATATAATAAATTCAGAAAAAAAGTTTTAGGAACAAAGGATTGCAAAGATTTAGGGAGGATTCAAAAAAAGAGGCCCAGAACCATAACAGACAAGAAAAACAAGATGGCCGCACCCATGTGCGACTGCATGGTGAAGTGCGCATGAACATGCAATCCGCGTTGCTGAACGTCAGAAACGTCTCTAGAACATGCGGAACAAGCAATTCCGCATGCTCGCTGACCTCCGCGTACGCCGCACAGTTTTTTTACTGCTTCACAGAGTTCCGCGGAGCGCTGCTACGCAAATTCCACTCAGGCTTATTAAATTCACTATTCTGGGGCTTGGTCAGGGTGAGAATCCGCTAAGACATGTCTCGACTAAGTCCCGGCCTGGTGCTCCCAACACTAGCAGCATTAAGTGGGAGCCCACAAAGTGGTGGCCCCATGATTACACCCTCAGTCCACTGAATCTCCAGAGCATGCAGGGAGACCGGAATGGAGGAAACTGACCCGCGCCGGAGTGGGAGACGTCACTGTGAGGAGTTCGGCCGCTTCTCCCCATGATGGCAGCCATCGGTGTGATGAGCGTGGAAGAGCCGTAAAGATCTGGGTGGCAGAGGCCTGAAGGCAAGATGGCCAGGACAAACACAATATCCCCAGAGCGAGCCCATCAGGCGAGTGGGGACCTGGCACTGAGCACCGGACAGAGAACTGAGAGGTACACTTAAAGTGACTCGCAAATTTGAGTGGACCTATGTGACAGGAAGGAGCGGGAGCAGACTGCTGTCCGGCACCAGGTGAAATCAGACTGTGCTGACACCAGGGGCCCTAGTGCACCTCCTCCCAACAAATCAGCGGTGACTCCCAAACAGGGACCCCAAGGGAAAATACCAATGACGCTGTTTCACTGGAACTTCACCCCATGGAGTTGTTGAACATGGAGGCCCCCTCCCTCCACTAGCATCACCCCGGCGCTTGGGCAGAGGTCCCAAACACCAGAGGCTGTGTCTTCTGGGCATTCACAAGGGCTTCTTTGGCCTCCCTCTTGATGGCCATTGCGGGTGAGGGAACAAATATGACAACAGTGCAGCGAGTCAGAGAATGGCAGGGGCTGTCCGGTGCTGGGTGAAACAAAACATCGACTCCAGGTATCCTAGCGTATTGCCACCAACAGCGGTACCTTCTGAGCAGAGCCCCTTGGGGTCAACATCTGTGAAGCCATCCTACCAGAGCTTCGACCCACTGAGGCCCCCTCACTCCCATCACTAGCATCACCCTGTTATGTGAGCACTCCCCATGGCCTCCTCCCTGGTGCCCACAGCAGGTGGGGGCATGAGCGGGCTGCCGACATAGTGAGAGGGAGAACTGCACGGGCAAGTCCTGGGAGAGACAGGACCCTAGTGTTGGGAAGCACCACTCCCAGGGAACAAAAGCCGATGGCCCCAGCATCACTGGCACCACGATGAACTTTGGGCCCCTGGGCTGTGAATGTTTGCTCTGCATGGCTTCACCACCCCTGCCTTACTGAGGAACTGGGGAGTGGCTCTTAGTGCTGAACAGCTTCATCACCCCCACACAATCAAGATTCCTGCACCTAGAAGTTGTGGAATCATACTTGCTGCGAAGCAACCCGGCCTCATGGCAGCCTCAAAATCCAAAACTTTCAAACCAACAACCATTTAAGAGTGCTGCACTTGCCACAAAACAACAAGCCCACCACTGTGGAGAACTCGACAGACCTCAAAAACTCAACTAAGCCGATGGATTGCTCCCTACAGGCTCCATCCACAAAAGGCAACATCCAAATCCTACTGCTAGAATTCTGTAAAGAGATGTCCTCTTGGAAACAGGATCACAACAAAGTGATCTCACATCTAGATCACCTTCTTCAATGAACAGACACGTGCTTAGACCAAGTAGAAAATTATATTTCCACAACCTCCTATGAACAAGATGAGATGTCCCGATCACTGGCAACCATTGAAACACATCAGAATGAACTGACTGACAAGATCAACGACATTGAAAACCGGTCTCGCAGACATAATATCAGCATAAGAGGCATCTCAGCAGAGTTAGGATCCAGAGGCCTATGTTCAAGCGCTCCTTCAACAAATCCTATTGGAATCTACTCTGGAGTCGTTACAGCTGGATCGCAAACACTGAGTTTACTCATCCCTACAGCTACAGCAGAAACTGGCTTTGGACATGCTAACCAGGGTCCATTTCTTCAAGACAAGGGAAGCCATCATTTTGGCGGCATGCAAATTGGACTCACTAAGATTCAAAGTTGACATACTCCTACTTCATCAGGATGTCTCCGTCCACACACTAGTACGCCGTAACGACTTTAAAAACACCACAACATGCCTTTACCAGGAATATGTTCTGTACTGATGGGGGTAGCCTTTTCGTCTACATTTCACATACAAAGTCGAGGCCCAAGCAGTGACCGACGTATGAAAAGGCAAAAGAAATTCTAACCCCCACCTGTGGCGGACAAAAGAGGAGTCTGGTGCCCTCCGAAATCAAATAAAGCTAACAAAGAATGCAGACATCTAAAATGCTAGCAAGATAGAAATAGCATCTGGCAAAGATTGAGGACGATTTAACAACCTTTCACAGAGTGCTTGCTCCACAACAGTTGAACTCAGTGAGAACAGCCCCCATCATCGGTCTGAAACACTACACCACGACCCCACTCATCAAGCCCCGGACGTCAAGGACAGCCCCTGATTTTACCGACGGAGGCACCACACCCTATTCTGAAGCTAGCCTCAACTGACACCATGAGGACAATGATTGCTACCATACTAGTTGGCTACATTTTATTATTAAGCCCATTTGTTAATTCCTATGTTTTGGCATTTATTTGTTCATGGTTATTGTTATGATTTGTTTTATTTTCTGCATGTCATCACACACAATGGCTCTGAGCAGATCCTACACCAACTCACTGGCCCAGGAAGGACACAGCAGGCCCAAACCTCCACTTTCTTGCATCCAGCAAAACCCATCTTAACCTCACAACGGAAAAGGCAAGATTAGGAATTTACATAAGCTAGGGATGCCACAGCTAACAATATTTTATACTAAACGCACAAGGCCTCCATGTTCCAATAAAGCGACAGGCACTTCTACAATGGCGTCATACAAAAAAGGTTGACTTTTTTAGTAAGTCTTACTACAAGAGACCCATCTGCTTCTCAACAATACACAATGTCTTAAATCTTACAGGTTCCCGGCCCAATTTCATGGAATGCCAACAACCAAGCCACGAGGAGTGGCAATCCTCTTGAGGAGAGGCTTACAATTCAAGCTAATATCCCATCACCAAGACAAAGCCGGGCGATACATAGGGCTACAGGGAAAATTGGTGGCCACAACTGTCACCCTTCTCTCTATGCATCGAACGATGGGAAAGAACAATTCTATACTGACTTCATGCCGAAATTGCCACATATCAACAAGGGGCACGTGATCATGGGGGTGGGGGGAGACTTTAACTCAATACTAGATACAACGCAGGAGTGGTACCCACAATGGTACACCTATCCCAAACCACCATTCTCCCTTCTACAGGGGATAACAGACCTAGACCTGCTAGTTATCTCGCACCATCAACACCAGGAAGAAAGGGTCTATACCTTTTACTCACATGTCCACTGATCATATGCGAAAATAGACTTCTTCCTAATCTCTAGAACATTACTCCCATCGGTTAACACCACAGACATTGACCCAAAACTCCTATCGGACCAAGCTGTGGTGCGCTTGACATCAGATCTTAATGGGAAGCAACTCCCCAATTTAAGACCCTCGATAGAGATAGCTCTATGTGACCAGGTGGACAGAAACCAAATAAAGGAAGTGCTCACACACTACTTCAGAGAAAACAACACTGTGGATGCCAGCTAAAGCACAATATGGCACACAGCATAAGCAGTAGCCCGGGGAAACTGATATCCCACACAGCACAATTTAAAAGCATGGACAATCAAAAGAAATAAGAACTAGAAACCTAGTTACAATGCCTAGAAGAACCTGACACAAGCTAGATTCATCCCACCAAACTTACAGAGCACTTAGGAAAGCAAGGATGAACTAGAACAACTAGTAATACCAGAAGCTGTGAAAAAACTGCTCTACATCCAACAATCCTATTGTGAGAAGGGGGGCACAGCCGAAAGGCTGTCAGCATGTAAACTGCATCTAAAACGTACCAGAAACTTCATACAGGCAGTCTGCACTGACACAGACACACCACTCACGGACACAAAAGACACAATAGGCATCTTCAAGACATGCTATGAAAAAACCTGTTCACTGACCCAGGCCTCTTCCCAGAGACACAAAAGGAGTACCTCCACAATATGTTTGCAAGGTGAAAGAGGAGCTTTGTCTCCCCCTAGAAACAGGCATCATCCCAGCTGAAATTCAAATGGCCATATATTGCCTACCAGACCCGAAAGCTTTGGGGTCAGACGGCTTCCCAGCCTCATTTTGTAAGGCCTACACCCCTCCTAGCCCCACCTCTAGCAAAGGTCTTCAACTACATCCTAAATACAGGTGTGGTAATCAATGCCATGCTAAAATGCAAATTAACCCGCTAATTAAAGTCAGATAAAGATCCACAGGCCCAGATCCTCATATCAGCCAATCACCCTCTTAAATGCAGATGTGAACATTTTTGCGTCAGTGTTAGTGCACCCACTACTCACAATATGGTGGAAATTGATCTCCCAACACCAAAGCAGCTTCATCCAACACCGACATACCAGAGGCAACACATGACTGGTGATCTCTGATCACAGCAGCGGAACGTCTCTGCCAACCGATGGTTCTTCTCAAGCTGGATGTGGCAAAGGCCTTCAATAGGGTAAATTGGAACTTCATATTGAAACTTTTAGACAAAGTCCTATTAGGTCCCAAGATGAGGCCTTGCATACTGGCAAACTATAAACAACTAGCAACACACCTTGGATCAATGCCCCACTGCCCTCAAAACTCCTCCTAACCCGAGGGACACGACAAGGATGCCTCCTGTTCTCACTTGCATTTGCACTATCCATGGAATCCCTAGTGCAACGTATTATGTCCAACCACAATATCTGAGGGCTGACAATTGTAAACAAGGAATACGAAAGGGCCCTTTTGAAGACGACATCCTATGCTTCCTAATCGACCCCCCAACATCCTTTCTAGCTGTTAGAGAAATGCCCTCCCAGTTTGCCAGGTTATTAGGGTTCAAGATAAACTTCACAAAGAATCTAGTGGCATGGGGGTGGTGGGTTCACAGAGTACAGACACTACTGCTGCTTCTTCATACATCACTAATAGTTCATATACAAAATAAATTGTGGTTCTTTGTGTGGAAGAACCATGTGTCAAGAGTACCTAGAGCTACCCACCTAAAACCCACTACGGAGGAAAGACTAGGGTTTCCGAATATACAAACATATATCCAGGTGGCATAAATGTGCTGGGGGTAAGAATGAACCATCACAGAAGCACAAAAGGGATGGAAGCATAAGAATAAGCCTTCTCACTGATACCACTATGATTATTACTATGGTGCCATCCTCCAGCATGGCTAGCACTCCCACACCTGCTTGCACCCACAGATATACTACTAGAATATTGGCAACAGGTGATACAGAGGGAGGGCGCTACCACATATCCATCACCACTAACCCTCAAAGCACACAACTCAGATTTCCCCATGGCCTTATTCACCACAAGTTACTAGACTGGCAGGCCATGAGACGACCCCTCTAGAATCTTTATTTGTAAACCAACAAGTGCGCAAAGGCATCAGATGATTACAGAAAGCTCTCCTAGACCATCATACCAAACCTAAACACAAATATATCCGGGCCTGGGAGGCGGACCTGGGTCCATAACCCAATAATACTTGTTTAAAAAACAAATCTCTATTCTGGCCTTAGTTTGGCTGGATTTTGCATTTAATTTGCATTTTTAGAAGAGGTTAATAATAATTCTTTATTTTGGTGATATTAAACAAAGCCATTACTGGGATGGACTTACAAAGAGGCATTTTTAATTTAACTGTCCGACATAGGATCATAGATTGTCATCTGGCCAAACCAAGGAAGAAATATTACCTTGCTACTCATCCCAAGTGGCCAGCCTATTGATCTCACAATGACTAAGGCAGCCTACTGCTTACACATGCCTACAAAGCCCTCCACAACCCCGGACCCCAATACCTCAACAAACGAATCTCCTTCCACGACCCCAAGAGAAACCTCCGCTCTGCCGACCTTGCCCTAGCCACGGTCCCTTGCATCCACAGGGCCAGAGCAGGTGGTAGATCCTTCTCCTACCTCACAGCCAAGACCTTGAACCAACTCTCCCTTCGCATCCGACGAAGCCCGACACTGCACCAGTTCAGAAAGGACCTCAAGACCTGGCTCTTCGAATGACCAATGGAGCTGCTCACACCCCCGGCCCCCAGCGCCTTGAGACCCTCATAGGTGAGTAGGTCGCTTTACAACCTTGATTGATTGATTACTAGATCCACGGCAAACAATTGGGGTACATCCCCATCCATTCACCAGGAGCTTCTGCTTTAAAGAAGAAGGCAGTGGAAACAAAGAATGGCAGAGTCTTTGCTCAAATGCAGAGACATTTGCTGCTTTAGAATTGTATTGAAATTGGTTGGGAGATGTTAGAAATTGGGTTTCTGTTTGGCAGAGGTATGCACCCTGTCCAAGCAGGATCTTCAATCCTAGTTAGGCTAAGTCAGTAACACACTCTAAATTAACCTGTGCTCACCCTCTGGTAGCTTGGCACAGAGCAGTCAGGCTTATGTAAGAGGCAATGTGTAAAGTATTTGTGCACACAACACACAGTAACACAGTGAAAACACCACAAAAGGACTCCACACCAGTTTAGAACAATAGAGAATATTTTTATGAGTAAAACAGGACCAAATGACAAAAATTCAAAAGGCAGGAGTCAAGATATGATTTTTTAAAGAATAAACTGTTTCGTAGAGCTTAGAAACAATTAGCGCAAACCGGGGCAATCTGGTCACACTTGACCGGGGAAGATCCAAATGCTCAGGCCAACTGCGATGGAGCACAGGTCAGATACAGGGACCAGCCTTGTCCCATTGAACAGTACCTTGGATACTTCAACGCCAAGGACTATGCATGGAGCAAGGGGGGCCATGTGTCGCTGTCGATCTTGCAGATGGGGCGATGCATTGGCTCCGAGCTGTGCAAAGTCGAAGATGAGTCAAGAGTCAAGATGCGATGAACATTGGGATGATGCATCATCGTTGAACCACTGGGCTGTAGGCGATGCGTGCAGCACTAAGTGATGCATTGGTGCCGAAACGCAGAAAGTCGGAGATGCACCAGAAACAGGGGACGATGCATTGCACATTCGGTGATGCAGTGTCCGCAGTTCGGGCAGCAATGGCGATGCATCAGTGTCAAAGGAAATGCGCCGGTTCCGATCAGCTCAATGTAGTTGATGCGTGGATTTTCTGGGTTGCAGCACTGGAAACTCACTTCCAGGGCCCCAGGACTGGATTGGCACTACTTGGCAGAGCAGGACTCACAGCAGACAGAGTCCAGGTGCTAGTTGTAGGTTGCAGGGTGACGTCCTTGATATCCCTGAGACTTCAGAAACAGGAGGCAAGCCAACAAGCCCTTGCAGATACTTAGGTTCTGGGATGTAGAGATGCAGGCCCAGTCCTTCTCACTCCCAGGCAAGAAGCAGCAGGCAGAAGGCCAACACAGCAAAGCAGTTCAGCAAAGTGGTAGTCCCTCATGGCAGCACAGCATTCCTTCTTCCTTGTATGATGTCCTCAGTTCCAAAAGTGTTCTGATTTGGTGGTGTCAAAGGTCTAGTACCTATACTCAGTTCTGCCTTTGAAATAGGGAGACTTCAAAGAGATGCTTTGAAGTGCACAATACCCTGCCTTTCCTTCCCTGGCTCCAGTCTCACTCCAAAAGGGTATGCAATCCTCTGTGTGAGGACACAGTCCTTTCAGATGTAAAGTGTCAGCTTTTCCCCTCCCATCCTGCTCAGGATGACCCATCAACATGCAAATGGTTACTCAGTCACACCTACCCTTCCTTTGTGTGTGGCCGTCTATAGGGAATGTAAGAAGCTAGCTGTCACCCATCCCAGACATGTATTCCAGAGACAAGCAAAAGGCGCCAAATGGTTTAAATCAAAAAATGCCAACTTTCTAAAAGTGGCATTTTCAGATTTGCAATTTAAAAAACAACTTTCCTATCAGTTATGTTTTCAAATTGTGAGCCCAGAGATACTAAATCTGGGATCACTGACAGAATATCGACAACAGAAATATCGACCTACAGAAATATTGTGACAAAAATATCGTTGTCAAAAATATCGACCTCCTATCTTCATAATGGTAAGTACAAAAATATCGAAAAAAATATATAGTTGTTAAAAATATAGAAATAGAAAATATCGTTTTTTTTATATGTATAAAAAATAATGTAAAATAAATTAAATAATACATTTAACTTAAAAAAAATATTTAGATTTATTTGTATATTTGAACAAATATAAGTAATACATTTAATGTAAAAATAAATTAAACATATATATTTAAAATGTAATATATATATATTTACTTAAAAATAATTAATACATAATAATTTTAATAATTATAAAATGTTAGAAATATATTAAAATGTATAAATAAATATATATATATATATATATATATATATATTCACTGAAAAAACCATAGGTTTTAGGGACAGTTATAGTTAGTTGGACATTGCACTCGTACAAAACCCGTGAAATTCCCCCGTTATAGTTAGTTCAGCTAACTATAACTCGCGCCCCGCAATGCACTGCTGATGACGTCACATATTACATCACTCATGACATGGTCAGTGACATCACTGATGACATCACTGATGACATCTCAAATGACATCACTGATGACATCATCCAGTGACTGTGTGTTTCTGTAAAGTTTAAATATTTTTTATATATATAGGGAAAGGCGTATTGAAGAATGAGTGGGTGTATAAGTGTCTGTATGGATGATTTAGTAGGTGCGTGACTAATTCTATAAGTGAGTGATTAAACGTATCTTACTGATGCATGGGTTAGTGACTAAACTGGGTGAATGTCTGTATCTGTCTGTTGCTGTGTAAGTGGCTGCATGGGTTTGTGAATAGCTACATTAGTGTCTATAAGAGTTATTGATTTGTTGTCTGAGTATCTGTATGGGTGCCTGAGTGTTTGTGTTGATGGGGTGTGTGCGACTGTGCATAGATGTGTGAGTGGGTGATTCACTGGGTGGATGGTTTCAAGAGTGCATCTGTGATAGACTGTATGGGTGGGTAAGTGTGTATAAGAGTGTGTTAGTGAGTGAATGTATGTCCCAGTGGTACATGTGTGAGTAACTACATATGTGAAAGGCAGTATATATGTGTGTTGGAGTATATAAATAGCTATAAGCGAGAGTGAGTGATTGTGATAGTGGCTGTATGGATGAGTGTGTGCTTGTATCAGTGATTGTATAAGAGCGTAACAATGTGCTAGTATTTGTATGATTAAGTGAGCTGGTGTGTGTATAACTGTATAGGTGAGTAAATGGCAGTGTGTTTAATTATTTGCATGACTGACTAGGTGTGTGAATACCTCTATGGATGAGTGGTGGTGTTTGAGTGTCTATATAGGAGTAAGAGTGCATATGATAGTCCTGTATTGAGTGACCATAAGTATGAGTGACTGTACGGGTGAGTGAGTGGATGTGTGTGTGTAGACCTAAGAATCAGTGAGTGGGTATGTAGTTATTGGTGTTGGAGTGTCTATGGTTTTGCGAATGGCAGTCTGTAATTTAGATTGGGTGTATCAAAGGTTATATTAGGGTGTGAAGAGCTGCATCAGATTATCACGTGGATGATGTCATCAGTGATGTCATTTGAGATGTCATCAGTGATGTCATCAGTGATGTCACTGACCATGTCATGAGTGATGTAATATGTGACGTCATCAGCAGTGCATTGCGGGGCGCGAGTTATAGTTAGCTGAACTAACTATAACGGGGGAATTTCACGGGTTTTGTACGAGTGCAATGTCCAACTAACTATAACTGTCCCTAAAACCTATGGTTTTTTCAGTGAATTTCAAAGGTTTTTTAAATGCTAATTTGTAACTATAACGTCCCTAAAACCTATGGTTTTTTCAGTGAATTTCAAAGGTTTTTTAAATGCTAATTTGTAACTATAACATGTCTGAAACCTACGGTTTTTTCAGTGAATTTCAAAGGTTTTGTAAATGACAATTTTTAAATGTATTAATTGTTATATAAATTTTTTTCATACTGATTTCGAAATTTTTTAGAAAACATTTTTTTTTACATATTTTATTTTTTAAATTACATTGTAATTATATTATACATTACAAAAAACACTTTCTCAGTATGAATTACTTTAGTTTAAATACTTTGCACATAGGCAATAGACTTTTAAGTACAGTAGTTACAGTTGTTGCAATGGGCAACACATTTTCAAACACAATGCAACATTCAGCTCAATGTGAATTTCTAGTTAAATGCAATTAGTTACTTTATGGATTACTTTTCTAACCACAGGACTGGATCCTAGATTCAGTCCTGGGACATCTCCTGTAAACAGTTGAGTAAAAGCGTTTTGGTTACAGTCGTGATTTTTAAGGAATATTATTGTACTTTAAAAGTTGACACTTAGAAACTTTTTCTCATAGAATCACCAATGTTATCCTATGGAAGGAAATTCACTTAGGAGGTAAAAACTGTTATCGTTACTTTTTGTTACTCAGTGTTGGATCCTGGATCCAGCACTGGTGCATCTCCTGTAAACAGTTGAAAGAATGCGTTTAAGTCATACAGGCGATTTTTAAGGAATATTTGTAGTTTGTGAAAATCGACACTTTGAAACTTTTCTGCTGAAAACCAGACAAAGGATTCCTATGGAAGAAAATATAAGTTACTGGTAAGTACGGTTAAAATTACTTTTCAGGGTCAGTGCTGGGCTAAAAGATGCAGCACTGGGTTCTCTCCTGATAACAGGTGAGTAAATTGGAATTCGTACTTTGGTTGATTTTAGAGGAATATTATAAAGTTCCAAAACTCCACACTTAGAAGAATTTCCAAGTGAAACCAGTCAAAGTTAGCCTATGAAGGAAATTCAAGTTACCGGTAAGTACGGTTAAAATTACTTTTGAGGATCAGTACTGGGCTGAAAGATGCAGCACTGAGGTCTCTCCTGATAACAGGTGAGTAAATCAGAATTCGGATTTCGGCTGATTTTAGAGGAATATTTTAAAGTTCCAAAAATCAACACTTAGAAACTTTTTCAGCAAAAAGCAGGCAATGATATCCTATGGAAGGAAATTCAAGTTACCGGTAAGTACGGTTAAAATTACTTTTGAGGATCAGTACTGGGCTGAAACATGCAGCACTGAGGTCTCTCCTGATAACAGGTGAGTAAATCGGAATTCGTATTTCGGCTGATTTTAGAGGAATATTTTAAAGTTCCAAAACTCCACACTTAGAAGAATTTCCAAGTGAAACCAGTCAATGTTAGCCTATGGAAGGAAATTCAAGTTACTGGTAAGTACGGTTAAAATTACTTTTCAGGACCAGTACTGGGCTGAAAGATGCAGCACTGAGGTCTCTCCTGATAACAGGTGAGTAAATCAGAATTCGGATTTCGGCTGATTTTAGAGGAATATTTGTATGTTTCAAAAATCAACACTTAGAAGAATTTCCAAGTGAAACCAGTCAATGTTAGCCTATGAAGGAAATTCAAGTTACCGGTAAGTACGGTTAAAATTACTTTTCAGGATCAGTACTGGGCTGAAAGATGCAGCACTGAGGTCTCTCCTGATAACAGGTGAGTAAATCGGAATTCGTATTTCGGCTGATTTTAGAGGAATATTTTAAAGTTCCAAAACTCCACACTTAGAAGAATTTCCAAGTGAAACCAGTCAATGTTAGCCTATGAAGGAAATTCAAGTTACCGGTAAGTACGGTTAAAATTACTTTTCAGGATCAGTACTGGGCTGAAAGATGCATCACTGAGGTCTCTCCTGATAACAGGTGAGTAAATCGGAATTCGTATTTCGGCTGATTTTACAGGAATATTTTAAAGTTCCAAAACTCCACACTTAGAAGAATTTCCAATTGAAACCAGTCAATGTTAGCCTATGGAAGGAAATTCAAGTTACTGGTAAGTACGGTTAAAATTACTTTTCAGGACCAGTACTGGGCTGAAAGATACAGCACTGAGGTCTCTCCTTATAACAGGTGAGTAAATCGGAATTCGTATTTCGGCTGATTTTAGAGGAATATTTGCACAATGGTGAAGGGAGGGGGCGGGGCCTGAGGTGACATCTGTGCAAACGCGCCCGTGGCGCGTTTTAAGTTGGGGGATTAAGTCCCCTTGAATCCTGAGGGTCCCTAGGGGCCAACTAGCCCACCAGGAACCTCCAATATGCGCCAGGGGGCTGCGTTGCAGAGACGTATAGAGAGGCCACACCCCTTTTTACACCTCTCTGCAACGCAGCTCTGTGGCGCTTTCTGGATGTACCTGTTGGGCTAGTTGGCCCCCAGGGACCCTCAGGATTGAAGGGGATTTAATTCCCCATCTTAAAACGCGCCACGGGGCCTGTTTGCACACATGTCACCTGAAGCCCCGCCCCTCCCTTCACCACTGTGCAAACGCGCCCCGTGGCGCGTTTTAAGTTGGGGGATTAAGTCCCCTTGAATCCTGAGGGTCCCCGGAGTCCAACTAGCCCACCATATACCTCCAAAAGCGCCACAGAGCTGCGTTGCAGAGAGGTGTAAAAGGGGTGTGGCCTCTCTACACGTCTCTGCAAGGCAGCCCCTGGCGCATACTGGAGGTTCCTGGTGGGCTAGTTGGCCCCCAGGGACCCCCAGTATTCAAGGGGAATTTGTTCCCTCTCTGCAAACGCGCCAGGGGCGCGTTTGCAGAGTGGTGAAGGAAGGGGCGGGGCCTGCGGGCCCGATCGTTTTTTTTGTTGTTTTTTTTTGTCCCCTGAAGGGGGCTGTGTGGCCCCCTTCCTTTTTTTCTCTTTTTGGGCCCTGGGGACCCCATCCCCCAGGGCCTTACCCCTTTTTTTAAATTACCAAAAAAAAAAAAACGGGAAGGGGGCCGCGTGGCCCCCCTTCCCTGGGCCTGTATTGGCCCCGGGGACACCATCCCCCGGGGCATGGCCTCTATATTTATTATTTTGAGGGGGCAGCGTGGCCCCCTCCTCTGGCCATTTTAAGGCCCCAAGGACCCCATCCCCCGGGGCCGGCCTTTCCATTTTTTTTTTACATTTTTTTCTCTTTTTTGGAGAGGGGGCCGCGTGGCCCCCCTCCCGGGCCACTACTTGCCCCGGGGACCCCATCCCCCGGGGCTGGCCCTCTCCGTTGGGGACTGTGGGGGGTCCCCAATCCCCCCACAGTCCCGCCGGCTCCCCACGTCCCTTGGGAGCCGGCATTGCTGTTCCACATGGGGAGCAGCTGACATGCTGCTCCCCATGTGGAAAGCAATCGCTTTGGATATTGGAAGAGAGAGCAGGTTTCCCTGCTCTCTCTTCCAATATCCAAAGCAGTTTGCTATGGCAGGACGGGAGCCGCGAGGCTCCCGTCCTGCCATAGCAAACTACAGTGTCCCGGGGTAGGCACCCCGGGACACTGCAGGAGCCGGCCCTGGGGGTGGTGGTCCCCAGGGCCATCAAGGGCTCCAGGAGGGGGCCGCGCGGCCCCCCTCCCATTCACTACACAGCCCCGGGGAGGTGGTGGTCCCCGGGCTCTGGGGTCCGTAACGGACCCCCATATTAAAATGTTTAGTGCCCCGGGGAGGTGGCGGTCCCCGGGGCGTGTGGGGGGCTGGAGCCCCCCCCACACTGGTTTTATTATTAATTAAAAAAAAGCCCCGGGGAGGTGGTGGTCCCCGGGGCTGCGGGAGGGCTCAGAGCCCTCCCGCACCATTTTTCAAAAAAAGCCCCGGGGGGTGGCGGTCCCCGGGGCTTGGGGGGCCCTTTGAGGCCCCCCACACATTAAATTATCCCCCCCCCACCATGCCCCCGGGACTTGGGCCACCCGGGGGCCAATTAACATCGAAGCGCGGGAGACCGCGCTTCGATTTTTTTTTTTTTCGGCAGGATTCGCGCACCCTGAGCGCATCCTGCCGATTTTTAAAAAAAAATATATATTTTTTTTTTGCCCAGGGGGTCCTTGTGGGACCTCCTGAGCAAACCTAGGGGGTCAGGGTGTTTCTACCCTGCCCCCTTTGTGCGCTTTGCGCACTTGTTTCTGTCCCTCGGTTCTACCGAGGGACAAAATGGCTGCCAACATTTCCTGAATCGGAATGTTGACAGCCAGCTGACAGCCAATTAACATGCAGCTCGTGATCGGGACGGTGCGCGCAGGGTGCGCTGAGGGTAAGCGGACCCTACTCGGCCATAGATATCACTAACTTTTTACTTTTCATTTTCTCAGCAACTACTGAACGGATTTACACCATTTAACAAAAAGGGTTCTTTCTGAACCAAGAACTACCTCTTTGCAAATTTGGTGTAATTCCGTTCAGCAGTTCGGGCTGTAGCCGTGTCTAAAGTTTCCTATGGAAAAGTGCCTGGGGAAAACGCGTTTTGGGACCCCCCTTTTTTCTCGGCCCCCGCTTGACGAATCCCCCGAGACTTTCAGGGTAGGAGCGGACCGGAGCGGGCCACAAAGTTTGAAAATTTCGCGAAGATACGTCAACCGGCAAGAGAGTTATTTCAAATAGAATGTCGCGGATTTCCTATGGATAATAGGTTGTAACTATAACTATCTACTGGCGACCGCCAGTAGATAATATATATATATATATATATATATATATATATATATATGTTTCAACAACTGCCCAAAGCATTCCAGGACGCACACTCAGCAGATTTTAACCATCCGGTTTATTTTCAAGGCGAACCAACAGCTACAATTCGGAATTCATTCCAGTGCCGACGCGTTTCGAGGCAGGCAGCCTCTTCTTCACAGGCAGCTTGTATGAATGTTCACAGAGGGCTCCGCGTGCACAAATTTATAATCCCGCCCACCAAGGGTGTTGCTAAGTGCTTCATGCTGAGTTAGTGCATGCTGGGAATGATAGTCTATTCCTGAGCTAATTATTCCCTGAGTGGGTTCTGTGGCATTTCACATTAAAGCAATCATATTTACCCTATAGTAGGGTCCAGAAGAGAACGTTGATTCCATTAAGCCAAATCCGCTGCTCTGCATATCTGGCGTGAAGTTGTTTCCGCCACAGTCTCACAGAATGCCACCAAGGTTAGGGGATGGTGCTGTGCTGCGCGGTCGAGCCACCGCGTTCTCACATGTTTCAACAACTGCCCAAAGCATTCCAGGACGCACACTCAGCAGATTTTAACCATCCTGTTTATTTTCAAGGTGAACCAACAGCTACAATTTGGAATTCATTCCAGTGCCGACGCGTTTCGAGGCAGGCAGCCTCTTCTTCACAGGAAGCTTGTATGAATGTTCACAGAGGGCTCCACGTGCACAAATTTATATTCCCGCCCACCAAGGGCGTTGCTAAGTGCTTCATGCTTAGTTAGTGCATGCTGGGAATGATAGTCTATTCCTGAGCTAATTATTCCCTGAGTGGGTTCTGTGGCATTTCACATTAAAGCAATCATATTTACCCTATAGTAGGGTCCCGAAGAGAACGTTGATTCCATTAAGCCAAATCCGCTGCTCTGCATATCTGGCGTGAAGTCGTTTTCGCCGCAGTCTCACCCAATGCCACCAAGGTTAGGGGATGGTGCTGTCCTGCGCGGTCGAGCCACCGCGTTCTCATATGTTTCAACAACTGCCCAAAGCATTCCAGGACGCACACTCAGCAGATTTTAACCATCCGGTTTATTTTCAAGGCGAACCAACAGCTACAATTCGAAATTCATTACAGTGCCGACGCGTTTCGAGGCAGGCAGCCTCTTCTTCACAGGCAGCTTGTATGAATGTTCACAGAGGGCTCCGAGTGCACAAATTTATATTCCCGCCCACCAAGGGCGTTGCTAAGTGCTTCATGCTTAGTTAGTGCATGCTGGGAATGATAGTCTATTCCTGAGCTAATTATTCCCTGAGTGGGTTCTGTGGCATTTCACATTAAAGCAATCATATTTACCCTATAGTAGGGTCCCGAAGTGAACGTTGATTCCATTAAGCCAAATCCGCTGCTCTGCATATCTGGCGTGAAGTTGTTTCTGCCGCAGTCTCACCCAATGCCACCAAGGTTAGGGGATGGTGCGCGGTCGAGCCACCACGTTCTCATATGTTTCAACAACTGCCCAAAGCATTCCAGGACGCACACTCGGCAGATTTTAACCATCTGGTTTATTTTGAAGGCGAACCAACAGCTACAATTCGGAATTCATTCCAGTGCCGACGCGTTTCAAGGCAGGCAGCCTCTTCTTCACAGGCAGCTTGTATGAATGTTCACAGAGGGCTCCGCGTGCACAAATTTATATTCCCGCCCACCAAGGGCGTTGCTAAGTGCTTCATGCTTAGTTAGTGCATGCTGGGAATGATAGTCTATTCCTGAGCTAATTATTCCCTGAGTGGGTTCTGTGGCATTTCACATTAAAGCAATCATATTTACCCTATAGTAGGGTCCCGAAGAGAACGTTGATTCCATTAAGCCAAATCCGCTGCTCTGCATATCTGGCGCAAAGTCGTTTCCGCCGCAGTCTCACCCAATGCCACCAAGGTTAGGGGATGGTGCTGTCCTGCGCGGTCGAGCCACCGCGTTCTTATATGTTTCAACAACTGCCCAAAGCATTCCAGGACGCACACTCAGCAGATTTTAACCATCCGGTTTATTTTCAAGGCGAACCAACAGCTACAATACGGAATTAATTCCAGTGCCGACGAGTTTCGAGGCAGGCAGCCTCTTCTTCACAGGCAGCTTGTATGAAGGGTCACAGAGGGCTCCGCGTGCACAAATTTATATTCCCGCCCACCAAGGGCGATGCTAAGTGCTTCATGCTTAGTTAGTGCATGCTGGGAATGATAGTCTATTCCTGAGCTAATTATTCCCTGAGTGGGTTCTGTGGCATTTCACATTAAAGCAATCATATTTGCCCTATAGTAGGGTCCCGAAGAGAACGTTGATTCCATTAAGCCAAATCCGCTGCTCTGCATATCTGGCGTGAAGTCGTTTCCGCCACAGTCTCACCCAATGCCACCAAGGTTAGGGGATGGTGCTGTCCTGCGCGGTCGAGCCACCGCGTTCTCATATGTTTCAACAACTGCCCAAAGCATTTCAGGACGCACACTCAGCAGATTTTAACCATCCGGTTTATTTTCAAGGCGAACCAACAGTTACAATTCGGAATTCATTCCAGTGCCGACGCGTTTCGAGGCAGGCAGCCTATTCTTCACAGGCAGCTTGTATGAATGTTCACAGAGGGCACCGCGTGCACAAATTTATATTCCCGCCCACCAAGGGCATTGCTAAGTGCTTCATGCTTAGTTAGTGCATGCTGGGAATGATAGTCTATTCCTGAGCTAATTATTCCCTGAGTGGGTTCTGTGGCATTTCACATTAAAGCAATCATATTTACCCTATAGTAGGGTCCCGAAGAGAATGTTGATTCCATTAAGCCAAATCCGCTGCTCTGCATATCTGGCGTGAAGTTGTTTCCGCCGCAGTCTCACCCAATGCCACCAAGGTTAGGGGATGGTGCTGTCCTGCGCTGTCGAGCCACCGCGTTCTCACATGTTTCAACAACTGCCCAAAGCATTCCAGGACACACACTCGGCAGATTTTAACCATCCGGTTTATTTTCAAGGCGAACCAACAGCTACAATTCGGAATTCATTCCAGTGCCGACGCGTTTCGAGGCAGGCAGCCTCTTCTTCACAGGCAGCTTGTATGAATGTTCACAGAGGGCTCCGCGTGCACAAATTTACATTCCCGCCCACCAAGGGCGTTGCTAAGTGCTTCATGCTTAGTTAGTGCATGCTGGGAATGCTAGTCTATTCCTGAGCTAATTATTCCCTGAGTGGGTTCTGTGGCATTTCACATTAAACAATCATATTTACCCTATAGTAGGGTCCCGAAGAGAACGTTGATTCCATTAAGCCAAATCCGCTGCTCTGCATATCTGGCGTGAAGTTGTTTCCGCCGCAGTCTCACCCAATGCCACCAAGGTTAGGGTATGGTGCTGTCCTGCGCGGTCGAGCCACCGCGTTCTCATATGTTTCAACAACTGCCCAAAGCATTCCAGGACGCACACTCGGCAGATTTTAACCATCCGGTTTATTTTCAAGGCGAACCAACAGCTACAATTCGGAATTCATTCCAGTGCCGACGCGTTTCGAGGCAGGCAGCCTCTTCTTCACAGGCAGCTTGTATGAATGTTCACAGAGGGCTCCGCGTGCACAAATTTGCATTCCCGCCCACCAAGGGCGTTGCTAAGTGCTTCATGCTTAGTTAGTGCATGCTGGGAATGATAGTCTATTCCTGAGCTAATTATTCCCTGAGTGGGTTCTGTGGCATTTCACATTAAAGCAATCATATTTACCCTATAGTAGGGTCCCGAAGAGAACGTTGATTCCATTAAGCCAAATCCGCTGCTCTGCATATCTGGCGTGAAGTCGTTTCCGCTGCAGTCTCACCCAATGCCACCAAGGTTAGGGGATGGTGCTGTCCTGCGCGGTCGAGCCACCGCGTTCTCATATGTTTCAACAACTGCCCAAAGCATTCCATGACGCACACTCAGCAGATTTTAACCATCCGGTTTATTTTCAAGGCGAACCACCAGTTACAATTCGGAATTCATTCCAGTGCCGACGCGTTTCGAGGCAGGCAGCCTCTTCTTCACAAGAAGCTTGTATGAATGTTCACAGAGGGCTCCGCGTGCACAAATTTATATTCCCGCCCACCAAGGGCGTTGCTAAGTGCTTCATGCTTAGTTAGTGCATGCTGGGAATGCTAGTCTATTCCTGAGCTAATTATTCCCTGAGTGGGTTCTGTGGCATTTCACATTAAACAATCATATTTACCCTATAGTAGGGTCCCGAAGAGAACGTTGATTCCATTAAGCCAAATCCGCTGCCCTGCATATCTGGCGTGAAGTTGTTTCCGCCGCAGTCTCACCCAATGCCACCAAGGTTAGGGTATGGTGCTGTCCTGCGCGGTCGAGCCACCGCGTTCTCATATGTTTCAACAACTGCCCAAAGCATTCCAGGACGCACACTCGGCAGATTTTAACCATCCGGTTTATTTTCAAAGCGAACCAACAGCTACAATTCGGAATTCATTCCAGTGCCGACGCGTTTCGAGGCAGGCAGCCTCTTCATCACAGGCAGCTTGTATGAATGTTCACAGAGGGCTCCGCGTGCACAAATTTGCATTCCCGCCCACCAAGGGCGTTGCTAAGTGCTTCATGCTTAGTTAGTGCATGCTGGGAATGATAGTCTATTCCTGAGCTAATTATTCCCTGAGTGGGTTCTGTGGCATTTCACATTAAAGCAATCATATTTACCCTATAGTAGGGTCCCGAAGAGAACGTTGATTCCATTAAGCCAAATCCGCTGCTCTGCATATCTGGCATGAAGTCGTTTCCGCCGCAGTCTCACCCAATGCCACCAAGGTTAGGGGATGGTGCTGTCCTGCGCGGTCGAGCCACCGCGTTCTCATATGTTTCAACAACTGCCCAAAGCATTCCAGGACGCACACTCAGCAGATTTTAACCATCCGGTTTATTTTCAAGGCGAACCAACAGTTACAATTCGGAATTCATTCCAGTGCCGACGCGTTTCGAGGCAGGCAGCCTCTTCTTCACAGGAAGCTTGTATGAATGTTCACAGAGGGCTCCGCGTGCACAAATTTATATTCCCGCCCACCAAGGGCGTTGCTAAGTGCTTCATGCTTAGTTAGTGCATGCTGGGAATGATAGTCTATTCCTGAGCTAATTATTCCCTGAGTGGGTTCCGTGGCATTTCACATTAAAGCAATCATATTTACCCTATAGTAGGGTCCCGAAGAGAATGTTGATTCCATTAAGCCAAATCCGCTGCTCTGCATATCTGGCGTGAAGTTGTTTCCGCCGCAGTCTCACCCAATGCCACCAAGGTTAGGGGATGGTGCTGTTGCGCGGTCGAGCCACCGCGTTCTCACATGTTTCAACAACTGCCCAAAGCATTCCAGGACGCACACTCGGCAGATTTTAACCATCCGGTTTATTTTCAAGGCGAACCAACAGCTACAATTCGGAATTCATTCCAGTGCCGACGCGTTTCGAGACAGGCAGCCTCTTCTTCACAGGCAGCTTGTATGAATGTTCACAGAGGGCTCCGCGTGCACAAATTTACATTCCCGCCCACCAAGGGCGTTGCTAAGTTCTTCATGCTTAGTTAGTGCATGCTGGGAATGATAGTCTATTCCTGAGCTAATTATTCCCTGAGTGGGTTCTGTGGCATTTCACATTAAAGCAATCATATTTACCCTATAGTAGGGTCCCGAAGAGAACGTTGATTCCATTAAGCCAAATCCGCTGCTCTGCATATCTGGTGTGAAGTCGTTTTCGCCGCAGTCTCACCCAATGCCACCAAGGTTAGGGGATGGTGCTGTCCTGCGCGGTCGAGCCACCGCGTTCTCATATGTTTCAACAACTGCCCAAAGTATTCCAGGACGCACACTCAGCAGATTTTAACCATCCGGTTTATTTTCAAGGCGAACCAACAGTTACAATTCAGAATTCATTCCAGTGCCGACGCGTTTCGAGGCAGGCAGCCTATTCTTCACAGGCAGCTTGTATGAATGTTCACAGAGGGCTCCGCGTGCACAAATTTATATTCCCGCCCACCAAGGGCGTTGCTAAGTGCTTCATGCTTAGTTAGTGCATGCTGGGAATGATAGTCTATTCCTGAGCTAATTATTCCCTGAGTGGGTTCTGTGGCATTTCACATTAAAGCAATCATATTTACCCTATAGTAGGGTCCCGAAGAGAATGTTGATTCCATTAAGCCAAATCCGCTGCTCTGCATATCTGGCGTGAAGTTGTTTCCGCCGCAGTCTCACCCAATGCCACCAAGGTTAGGGGATGGTGCTGTCCTGCGCGGTCGAGCCACCGCCTTCTCACATGTTTCAACAACTGCCCAAAGCATTCCAGGACGCACACTCGGCAGATTTTAACCATCCGGTTTATTTTCAAGGCGAACCAACAGCTACAATTCGGAATTCATTCCAGTGCCGACGCGTTTCGAGGCAGGCAGCCTCTTCTTCACAGGCAGCTTGTATGAATGTTCACAGAGGGCTCCGCGTGCACAAATTTACATTCCCGCCCACCAAGGGCGTTGCTAAGTTCTTCATGCTTAGTTAGTGCATGCTGGGAATGATAGTCTATTCCTGAGCTAATTATTCCCTGAGTGGGTTCTGTGGCATTTCACATTAAAGCAATCATATTTACCCTATAGTAGGGTCCCGAAGAGAACGTTGATTCCATTAAGCCAAATCCGCTGCTCTGCATATCTGGCGTGAAGTCGTTTCCGCCGCAGTCTCACCCAATGCCACCAAGGTTAGGGGATGGTGCTGTCCTGCGCGGTCGAGCCACCGCGTTCTCATATGTTTCAACAACTGCCCAAAGCATTCCAGGACGCACACTCAGCAGATTTTAACCATCCGGTTTATTTTCAAGGCGAACCAACAGCTACAATTCAGAATTCATTCCAGTGCCGACGCGTTTCGAGGCAGGCAGCCTCTTCTTCACAGGCAGCTTGTATGAAGGGTCAGAGAGGGCTCCGCGTGCACAAATTTACATTCCCGCCCACCAAGGGCGTTGCTAATTGCTTCATGCTTAGTTAGTGCATGCTGGGAATGATAGTCTATTCCTGAGCTAATTATTCCCTGAGTGGGTTCTGTGGCATTTCACATTAAAGCAATCATATTTACCCTATAGTAGGGTCCCGAAGAGAACGTTGATTCCATTAAGCCAAATCCGCTGCTCTGCATATCTGGCGTGAAGTTGTTTCCGCCGCAGTCTCACCCAATGCCACCAAGGTTAGGGTATGGTGCTGTCCTGCGCGGTCGAGCCACCGCGTTCTCATATGTTTCAACAACTGCCCAAAGCATTCCAGGACGCACACTCGGCAGATTTTAACCATCCGGTTTATTTTCAAAGCGAACCAACAGCTACAATTCGGAATTCATTCCAGTGCCGACGCGTTTCGAGGCAGGCAGCCTCTTCTTCACAGGCAGCTTGTATGAATGTTCACAGAGGGCTCCGCGTGCACAAATTTGCATTCCCGCCCACCAAGGGCGTTGCTAAGTGCTTCATGCTTAGTTAGTGCATGCTGGGAATGATAGTCTATTCCTGAGCTAATTATTCCCTGAGTGGGTTCTGTGGCATTTCACATTAAAGCAATCATATTTACCCTATAGTAGGGTCCCGAAGAGAACGTTGATTCCATTAAGCCAAATCCGCTGCTCTGCATATCTGGCATGAAGTCGTTTCCGCCGCAGTCTCACCCAATGCCACCAAGGTTAGGGGATGGTGCTGTCCTGCGCGGTCGAGCCACCGCGTTCTCATATGTTTCAACAACTGCCCAAAGCATTCCAGGACGCACACTCAGCAGATTTTAACCATCCGGTTTATTTTCAAGGCGAACCAACAGTTACAATTCGGAATTCATTCCAGTGCCGACGCGTTTCGAGACAGGCAGCCTCTTCTTCACAGGCAGCTTGTATGAATGTTCACAGAGGGCTCCGCGTGCACAAATTTACATTCCCGCCCACCAAGGGCGTTGCTAAGTTCTTCATGCTTAGTTAGTGCATGCTGGGAATGATAGTCTATTCCTGAGCTAATTATTCCCTGAGTGGGTTCTGTGGCATTTCACATTAAAGCAATCATATTTACCCTATAGTAGGGTCCCGAAGAGAACGTTGATTCCATTAAGCCAAATCCGCTGCTCTGCATATCTGGTGTGAAGTCGTTTTCGCCGCAGTCTCACCCAATGCCACCAAGGTTAGGGGATGGTGCTGTCCTGCGCGGTCGAGCCACCGCGTTCTCATATGTTTCAACAACTGCCCAAAGCATTCCAGGACGCACACTCAGCAGATTTTAACCATCCGGTTTATTTTCAAGGCGAACCAACAGTTACAATTCAGAATTCATTCCAGTGCCGACGCGTTTCGAGGCAGGCAGCCTATTCTTCACAGGCAGCTTGTATGAATGTTCACAGAGGGCTCCGCGTGCACAAATTTATATTCCCGCCCACCAAGGGCGTTGCTAAGTGCTTCATGCTTAGTTAGTGCATGCTGGGAATGATAGTCTATTCCTGAGCTAATTATTCCCTGAGTGGGTTCTGTGGCATTTCACATTAAAGCAATCATATTTACCCTATAGTAGGGTCCCGAAGAGAATGTTGATTCCATTAAGCCAAATCCGCTGCTCTGCATATCTGGCGTGAAGTTGTTTCCGCCGCAGTCTCACCCAATGCCACCAAGGTTAGGGGATGGTGCTGTCCTGCGCGGTCGAGCCACCGCGTTCTCACATGTTTCAACAACTGCCCAAAGCATTCCAGGACGCACACTCGGCAGATTTTAACCATCCGGTTTATTTTCAAGGCGAACCAACAGCTACAATTCGGAATTCATTCCAGTGCCGACGCGTTTCGAGGCAGGCAGCCTCTTCTTCACAGGCAGCTTGTATGAATGTTCACAGAGGGCTCCGCGTGCACAAATTTACATTCCCGCCCACCAAGGGCGTTGCTAAGTTCTTCATGCTTAGTTAGTGCATGCTGGGAATGATAGTCTATTCCTGAGCTAATTATTCCCTGAGTGGGTTCTGTGGCATTTCACATTAAAGCAATCATATTTACCCTATAGTAGGGTCCCGAAGAGAACGTTGATTCCATTAAGCCAAATCCGCTGCTCTGCATATCTGGCGTGAAGTCGTTTCCGCCGCAGTCTCACCCAATGCCACCAAGGTTAGGGGATGGTGCTGTCCTGCGCGGTCGAGCCACCGCGTTCTCATATGTTTCAACAACTGCCCAAAGCATTCCAGGACGCACACTCAGCAGATTTTAACCATCCGGTTTATTTTCAAGGCGAACCAACAGCTACAATTCAGAATTCATTCCAGTACCGACGCGTTTCGAGGCAGGCAGCCTCTTCTTCACAGGCAGCTTGTATGAAGGGTCACAGAGGGCTCCGCGTGCACAAATTTATATTCCCGCCCACCAAGGGCGTTGCTAAGTGCTTCATGCTTAGTTAGTGCATGCTGGGAATGATAGTCTATTCCTGAGCTAATTATTCCCTGAGTGGGTTCTGTGGCATTTTACATTAAAGCAATCATATTTACCCTATAGTAGGGTCCCGAAGAGAACGTTGATTCCATTAAGCCAAATCCGCTGCTCTGCATATCTGGCGTGAAGTCGTTTCCGCCGCAGTCTCACCCAATGCCACCAAGGTTAGGGGATGGTGCTGTCCTGCGCGGTCGAGCCACCGCGTTCTCATATGTTTCAACAACTGCCCAAAGCATTCCAGGACGCACACTCAGCAGATTTTAACCATCCGGTTTATTTTCAAGGCGAACCAACAGCTACAATTCGGAATTCATTCCAGTGCCGACGCGTTTCGAGGCAGGCAGCCTCTTCTTCACAGGCAGCTTGTATGAATGTTCACAGAGGGCTCCGCGTGCACAAATTCATATTCCCGCCCACCAAGGGCGTTGCTAAGTGCTTCATGCTTAGTTAGTGCATGCTGGGAATGCTAGTCTATTCCTGAGCTAATTATTCCCTGAGTGGGTTCTGTGGCATTTCACATTAAAGCAATCATATTTACCCTATAGTAGGGTCCCGAAGAGAACGTTGATTCCATTAAGCCAAATCCGCTGCTCTGCATATCTGGCGTGAAGTTGTTTCCGCCGCAGTCTCACCCAATGCCACCAAGGTTAGGGTATGGTGCTGTCCTGCGCGGTCGAGCCACCGCGTTCTCATATGTTTCAACAACTGCCCAAAGCATTCCAGGACGCACACTCAGCAGATTTTAACCATCCGGTTTATTTTCAAGGCGAACCAACAGTTACAATTCGGAATTCATTCCAGTGCCGACGCGTTTCGAGGCAGGCAGCCTCTTCTTCACAGGAAGCTTGTATGAATGTTCACAGAGGGCTCCGCGTGCACAAATTTATATTCCCGCCCACCAAGGGCGTTGCTAAGTGCTTCATGCTTAGTTAGTGCATGCTGGGAATGATAGTCTATTCCTGAGCTAATTATTCCCTGAGTGGGTTCTGTGGCATTTCACATTAAAGCAATCATATTTACCCTATAGTAGGGTCCCGAAGAGAACGTTGATTCCATTAAGCCAAATCCGCTGCTCTGCATATCTGGCGTGAAGTCGTTTCCGCCGCAGTCTCACCCAATGCCACCAAGGTTAGGGGATGGTGCTGTCCTGCGCGGTCGAGCCACCGCGTTCTCATATGTTTCAACAACTGCCCAAAGCATTCCAGGACGCACACTCAGCAGATTTTAACCATCCGGTTTATTTTCAAGGCTGAACCAACAGCTACAATTCGGAATTCATTCCAGTGCCGACGCGTTTCGAGGCAGGCAGCCTCTTCTTCACAGGCAGCTTGTATGAATGTTCACAGAGGGCTCCGCGTGCACAAATTTATATTCCCGCCCACCAAGGGCGTTGCTAAGTGCTTCATGCTTAGTTAGTGCATGCTGGGAATGATAGTCTATTCCTGAGCTAATTATTCCCTGAGTGGGTTCTGTGGCATTTCACATTAAAGCAATCATATTTACCCTATAGTAGGGTCCCGAAGAGAACGTTGATTCCATTAAGCCAAATCCGCTGCTCTGCATATCTGGCATGAAGTTGTTTCCGCCGCAGTCTCACCCAATGCCACCAAGGTTAGGGTATGGTGCTGTCCTGCGCGGTCGAGCCACCGCGTTCTCATATGTTTCAACAACTGCCCAAAGCATTCCAGGACGCACACTCAGCAGATTTTAACCATCCGGTTTATTTTCAAGGCTGAACCAACAGCTACAATTCGGAATTCATTCCAGTGCCGACGCGTTTCGAGGCAGGCAGGCCTCTTCTTCACAGGCAGCTTGTATGAATGTTCACAGAGGGCTCCGCGTGCACAAATTTATATTCCCGCCCACCAAGGGCGTTGCTAAGTGCTTCATGCTTAGTTAGTGCATGCTGGGAATGATAGTCTATTCCTGAGCTAATTATTCCCTGAGTGGGTTCTGTGGCATTTCACATTAAAGCAATCATATTTACCCTATAGTAGGGTCCCGAAGAGAACGTTGATTCCATTAAGCCAAATCCGCTGCTCTGCATATCTGGTGTGAAGTCGTTTTCGCCGCAGTCTCACCCAATGCCACCAAGGTTAGGGGATGGTGCTGTCCTGCGCGGTCGAGCCACCGCGTTCTCATATGTTTCAACAACTGCCCAAAGCATTCCAGGACGCACACTCAGCAGATTTTAACCATCCGGTTTATTTTCAAGGCGAACCAACAGTTACAATTCGGAATTCATTCCAGTGCCGACGCGTTTCGAGGCAGGCAGCCTATTCTTCACAGGCAGCTTGTATGAATGTTCACAGAGGGCTCCGCGTGCACAAATTTATATTCCCGCCCACCAAGGGCGTTGCTAAGTGCTTCATGCTTAGTTAGTGCATGCTGGGAATGATAGTCTATTCCTGAGCTAATTATTCCCTGAGTGGGTTCTGTGGCATTTCACATTAAAGCAATCATATTTACCCTATAGTAGGGTCCCGAAGAGAATGTTGATTCCATTAAGCCAAATCCGCTGCTCTGCATATCTGGCGTGAAGTTGTTTCCGCCGCAGTCTCACCCAATGCCACCAAGGTTAGGGGATGGTGCTGTCCTGCGCGGTCGAGCCACCGCGTTCTCACATGTTTCAACAACTGCCCAAAGCATTCCAGGACGCACACTCGGCAGATTTTAACCATCCGGTTTATTTTCAAGGCGAACCAACAGCTACAATTCGGAATTCATTCCAGTGCCGACGCGTTTCGAGGCAGGCAGCCTCTTCTTCACAGGCAGCTTGTATGAATGTTCACAGAGGGCTCCGCGTGCACAAATTTACATTCCCGCCCACCAAGGGCGTTGCTAAGTGCTTCATGCTTAGTTAGTGCATGCTGGGAATGATAGTCTATTCCTGAGCTAATTATTCCCTGAGTGGGTTCTGTGGCATTTCACATTAAAGCAATCATATTTACCCTATAGTAGGGTCCCGAAGAGAACGTTGATTCCATTAAGCCAAATCCGCTGCTCTGCATATCTGGCGTGAAGTCGTTTCCGCCGCAGTCTCACCCAATGCCACCAAGGTTAGGGGATGGTGCTGTCCTGCGCGGTCGAGCCACCGCGTTCTCATATGTTTCAACAACTGCCCAAAGCATTCCAGGACGCACACTCAGCAGATTTTAACCATCCGGTTTATTTTCAAGGCGAACCAACAGCTACAATTCGGAATTCATTCCAGTGCCGACGCGTTTCGAGGCAGGCAGCCTCTTCTTCACAGGCAGCTTGTATGAATGTTCACAGAGGGCTCCGCGTGCACACATTCATATTCCCGCCCACCAAGGGCGTTGCTAAGTGCTTCATGCTTAGTTAGTGCATGCTGGGAATGATAGTCTATTCCTGAGCTAATTATTCCCTGAGTGGGTTCTGTGGCATTTCACATTAAAGCAATCATATTTACCCTATAGTAGGGTCCCGAAGAGAACGTTGATTCCATTAAGCCAAATCCGCTGCTCTGCATATCTGGCGTGAAGTTGTTTCCGCCGCAGTCTCACCCAATGCCACCAAGGTTAGGGTATGGTGCTGTCCTGCGCGGTCGAGCCACCGCGTTCTCATATGTTTCAACAACTGCCCAAAGCATTCCAGGACGCACACTCAGCAGATTTTAACCATCCGGTTTATTTTCAAGGCGAACCAACAGTTACAATTCGGAATTCATTCCAGTGCCGACGCGTTTCGAGGCAGGCAGCCTCTTCTTCACAGGCAGCTTGTATGAATGTTCACAGAGGGCTCCGCGTGCACAAATTTATATTCCCGCCCACCAAGGGCGTTGCTAAGTGCTTCATGCTTAGTTAGTGCATGCTGGGAATGATAGTCTATTCCTGAGCTAATTATTCCCTGAGTGGGTTCTGTGGCATTTCACATTAAAGCAATCATATTTACCCTATAGTAGGGTCCCGAAGAGAACGTTGATTCCATTAAGCCAAATCCGCTGCTCTGCATATCTGGCGTGAAGTTGTTTCCGCCGCAGTCTCACCCAATGCCACCAAGGTTAGGGGATGGTGCTGTCCTGCGCGGTCGAGCCACCGCGTTCTCATATGTTTCAACAACTGCCCAAAGCATTCCAGGACGCACACTCAGCAGATTTTAACCATCCGGTTTATTTTCAAGGCGAACCAACAGTTACAATTCGGAATTCATTCCAGTGCCGACGCGTTTCGAGGCAGGCAGCCTCTTCTTCACAGGCAGCTTGTATGAATGTTCACAGAGGGCTCCGCGTGCACAAATTTACATTCCCGCCCACCAAGGGCGTTGCTAAGTGCTTCATGCTTAGTTAGTGCATGCTGGGAATGATAGTCTATTCCTGAGCTAATTATTCCCTGAGTGGGTTCTGTGGCATTTCACATTAAAGCAATCATATTTACCCTATAGTAGGGTCCCGAAGAGAACGTTGATTCCATTAAGCCAAATCCGCTGCTCTGCATATCTGGCGTGAAGTCGTTTCCGCCGCAGTCTCACCCAATGCCACCAAGGTTAGGGGATGGTGCTGTCCTGCGCGGTCGAGCCACCGCGTTCTCATATGTTTCAACAACTGCCCAAAGCATTCCAGGACGCACACTCAGCAGATTTTAACCATCCGGTTTATTTTCAAGCTGAACCAACAGCTACAATTCGGAATTCATTCCAGTGCCGACGCGTTTCGAGGCAGGCAGCCTCTTCTTCACAGGCAGCTTGTATGAATGTTCACAGAGGGCTCCGCGTGCACAAATTTATATTCCCGCCCACCAAGGGCGTTGCTAAGTGCTTCATGCTTAGTTAGTGCATGCTGGGAATGATAGTCTATTCCTGAGCTAATTATTCCCTGAGTGGGTTCTGTGGCATTTCACATTAAAGCAATCATATTTACCCTATAGTAGGGTCCCGAAGAGAACGTTGATTCCATTAAGCCAAATCCGCTGCTCTGCATATCTGGCGTGAAGTTGTTTCCGCCGCAGTCTCACCCAATGCCACCAAGGTTAGGGTATGGTGCTGTCCTGCGCGGTCGAGCCACCGCGTTCTCATATGTTTCAACAACTGCCCAAAGCATTCCAGGACGCACACTCAGCAGATTTTAACCATCCGGTTTATTTTCAAGGCGAACCAACAGCTACAATTCGGAATTCATTCCAGTGCCGACGCGTTTCGAGGCAGGCAGCCTCTTCTTCACAGGCAGCTTGTATGAATGTTCACAGAGGGCTCCGCGTGCACAAATTTACATTCCCGCCCACCAAGGGCGTTGCTAAGTGCTTCATGCTTAGTTAGTGCATGCTGGGAATGATAGTCTATTCCTGAGCTAATTATTCCCTGAGTGGGTTCTGTGGCATTTCACATTAAAGCAATCATATTTACCCTATAGTAGGGTCCCGAAGAGAACGTTGATTCCATTAAGCCAAATCCGCTGCTCTGCATATCTGGCGTGAAGTCGTTTCCGCCGCAGTCTCACCCAATGCCACCAAGGTTAGGGGATGGTGCTGTCCTGCGCGGTCGAGCCACCGCGTTCTCATATGTTTCAACAACTGCCCAAAGCATTCCAGGACGCACACTCAGCAGATTTTAACCATCCGGTTTATTTTCAAGGCGAACCAACAGTTACAATTCGGAATTCATTCCAGTGCCGACGCGTTTCGAGGCAGGCAGCCTCTTCTTCACAGGCAGCTTGTATGAATGTTCACAGAGGGCTCCGCGTGCACAAATTTATATTCCCGCCCACCAAGGGCGTTGCTAAGTGCTTCATGCTTAGTTAGTGCATGCTGGGAATGATAGTCTATTCCTGAGCTAATTATTCCCTGAGTGGGTTCTGTGGCATTTCACATTAAAGCAATCATATTTACCCTATAGTAGGGTCCCGAAGAGAACGTTGATTCCATTAAGCCAAATCCGCTGCTCTGCATATCTGGCGTGAAGTTGTTTCCGCCGCAGTCTCACCCAATGCCACCAAGGTTAGGGTATGGTGCTGTCCTGCGCGGTCGAGCCACCGCGTTCTCATATGTTTCAACAACTGCCCAAAGCATTCCAGGACGCACACTCAGCAGATTTTAACCATCCGGTTTATTTTCAAGGCGAACCAACAGCTACAATTCGGAATTCATTCCAGTGCCGACGCGTTTCGAGGCAGGCAGCCTCTTCTTCACAGGCAGCTTGTATGAATGTTCACAGAGGGCTCCGCGTGCACAAATTTACATTCCCGCCCACCAAGGGCGTTGCTAAGTGCTTCATGCTTAGTTAGTGCATGCTGGGAATGATAGTCTATTCCTGAGCTAATTATTCCCTGAGTGGGTTCTGTGGCATTTCACATTAAAGCAATCATATTTACCCTATAGTAGGGTCCCGAAGAGAACGTTGATTCCATTAAGCCAAATCCGCTGCTCTGCATATCTGGCGTGAAGTCGTTTCCGCCGCAGTCTCACCCAATGCCACCAAGGTTAGGGATGGTGCTGTCCTGCGCGGTCGAGCCACCGCGTTCTCATATGTTTCAACAACTGCCCAAAGCATTCCAGGACGCACACTCAGCAGATTTTAACCATCCGGTTTATTTTCAAGGCGAACCAACAGTTACAATTCGGAATTCATTCCAGTGCCGACGCGTTTCGAGGCAGGCAGCCTCTTCTTCACAGGAAGCTTGTATGAATGTTCACAGAGGGCTCCGCGTGCACAAATTTATATTCCCGCCCACCAAGGGCGTTGCTAAGTGCTTCATGCTTAGTTAGTGCATGCTGGGAATGATAGTCTATTCCTGAGCTAATTATTCCCTGAGTGGGTTCTGTGGCATTTCACATTAAAGCAATCATATTTACCCTATAGTAGGGTCCCGAAGAGAACGTTGATTCCATTAAGCCAAATCCGCTGCTCTGCATATCTGGCGTGAAGTTGTTTCCGCCGCAGTCTCACCCAATGCCACCAAGGTTAGGGGATGGTGCTGTTGCGCGGTCGAGCCACCGCGTTCTCACATGTTTCAACAACTGCCCAAAGCATTCCAGGACGCACACTCAGCAGATTTTAACCATCCGGTTTATTTTCAAGGCGAACCAACAGCTACAATTCGGAATTCATTCCAGTGCCGACGCGTTTCGAGGCAGGCAGCCTCTTCTTCACAGGCAGCTTGTATGAATGTTCACAGAGGGCTCCGCGTGCACAAATTTACATTCCCGCCCACCAAGGGCGTTGCTAAGTTCTTCATGCTTAGTTAGTGCATGCTGGGAATGATAGTCTATTCCTGAGCTAATTATTCCCTGAGTGGGTTCTGTGGCATTTCACATTAAAGCAATCATATTTACCCTATAGTAGGGTCCCGAAGAGAACGTTGATTCCATTAAGCCAAATCCGCTGCTCTGCATATCTGGCGTGAAGTCGTTTCCGCCGCAGTCTCACCCAATGCCACCAAGGTTAGGGGATGGTGCTGTCCTGCGCGGTCGAGCCACCGCGTTCTCATATGTTTCAACAACTGCCCAAAGCATTCCAGGACGCACACTCAGCAGATTTTAACCATCCGGTTTATTTTCAAGGCGAACCAACAGCTACAATTCAGAATTCATTCCAGTGCCGACGCGTTTCGAGGCAGGCAGCCTCTTCTTCACAGGCAGCTTGTATGAATGTTCACAGAGGGCTCCGCGTGCACAAATTTATATTCCCGCCCACCAAGGGCGTTGCTAAGTGCTTCATGCTTAGTTAGTGCATGCTGGGAATGATAGTCTATTCCTGAGCTAATTATTCCCTGAGTGGGTTCTGTGGCATTTCACATTAAAGCAATCATATTTACCCTATAGTAGGGTCCCGAAGAGAACGTTGATTCCATTAAGCCAAATCCGCTGCTCTGCATATCTGGCGTGAAGTTGTTTCCGCCGCAGTCTCACCCAATGCCACCAAGGTTAGGGGATGGTGCTGTCCTGCGCGGTCGAGCCACCGCGTTCTCATATGTTTCAACAACTGCCCAAAGCATTCCAGGACGCACACTCAGCAGATTTTAACCATCCGGTTTATTTTCAAGGCGAACCAACAGCTACAATTCGGAATTCATTCCAGTGCCGACGCGTTTCGAGGCAGGCAGCCTCTTCTTCACAGGCAGCTTGTATGAATGTTCACAGAGGGCTCCGCGTGCACAAATTTATATTCCCGCCCACCAAGGGCGTTGCTAAGTGCTTCATGCTTAGTTAGTGCATGCTGGGAATGATAGTCTATTCCTGAGCTAATTATTCCCTGAGTGGGTTCTGTGGCATTTCACATTAAAGCAATCATATTTACCCTATAGTAGGGTCCCGAAGAGAACGTTGATTCCATTAAGCCAAATCCGCTGCTCTGCATATCTGGCGTGAAGTCGTTTCCGCCGCAGTCTCACCCAATGCCACCAAGGTTAGGGGATGGTGCTGTCCTGCGCGGTCGAGCCACCGCGTTCTCATATGTTTCAACAACTGCCCAAAGCATTCCAGGACGCACACTCAGCAGATTTTAACCATCCGGTTTATTTTCAAGGCGAACCAACAGCTACAATTCAGAATTCATTCCAGTGCCGACGCGTTTCGAGGCAGGCAGCCTCTTCTTCACAGGCAGCTTGTATGAATGTTCACAGAGGGCTCCGCGTGCACAAATTTACATTCCCGCCCACCAAGGGCGTTGCTAAGTGCTTCATGCTTAGTTAGTGCATGCTGGGAATGATAGTCTATTCCTGAGCTAATTATTCCCTGAGTGGGTTCTGTGGCATTTCACATTAAAGCAATCATATTTACCCTATAGTAGGGTCCCGAAGAGAACGTTGATTCCATTAAGCCAAATCCGCTGCTCTGCATATCTGGCGTGAAGTTGTTTCCGCCGCAGTCTCACCCAATGCCACCAAGGTTAGGGTATGGTGCTGTCCTGCGCGGTCGAGCCACCGCGTTCTCATATGTTTCAACAACTGCCCAAAGCATTCCAGGACGCACACTCGGCAGATTTTAACCATCCGGTTTATTTTCAAAGCGAACCAACAGCTACAATTCGGAATTCATTCCAGTGCCGACGCGTTTCGAGGCAGGCAGCCTCTTCTTCACAGGCAGCTTGTATGAATGTTCACAGAGGGCTCCGCGTGCACAAATTTACATTCCCGCCCACCAAGGGCGTTGCTAAGTGCTTCATGCTTAGTTAGTGCATGCTGGGAATGATAGTCTATTCCTGAGCTAATTATTCCCTGAGTGGGTTCTGTGGCATTTCACATTAAAGCAATCATATTTACCCTATAGTAGGGTCCCGAAGAGAACGTTGATTCCATTAAGCCAAATCCGCTGCTCTGCATATCTGGCATGAAGTCGTTTCCGCCGCAGTCTCACCCAATGCCACCAAGGTTAGGGGATGGTGCTGTCCTGCGCGGTCGAGCCACCGCGTTCTCATATGTTTCAACAACTGCCCAAAGCATTCCAGGACGCACACTCAGCAGATTTTAACCATCCGGTTTATTTTCAAGGCGAACCAACAGTTACAATTCGGAATTCATTCCAGTGCCGACGCGTTTCGAGGCAGGCAGCCTCTTCTTCACAGGCAGCTTGTATGAATGTTCACAGAGGGCTCCGCGTGCACAAATTTATATTCCCGCCCACCAAGGGCGTTGCTAAGTGCTTCATGCTTAGTTAGTGCATGCTGGGAATGATAGTCTATTCCTGAGCTAATTATTCCCTGAGTGGGTTCTGTGGCATTTCACATTAAAGCAATCATATTTACCCTATAGTAGGGTCCCGAAGAGAACGTTGATTCCATTAAGCCAAATCCGCTGCTCTGCATATCTGGTGTGAAGTCGTTTTCGCCGCAGTCTCACCCAATGCCACCAAGGTTAGGGGATGGTGCTGTCCTGCGCGGTCGAGCCACCGCGTTCTCATATGTTTCAACAACTGCCCAAAGCATTCCAGGACGCACACTCAGCAGATTTTAACCATCCGGTTTATTTTCAAGGCGAACCAACAGTTACAATTCGGAATTCATTCCAGTGCCGACGCGTTTCGAGGCAGGCAGCCTATTCTTCACAGGCAGCTTGTATGAATGTTCACAGAGGGCTCCGCGTGCACAAATTTATATTCCCGCCCACCAAGGGCGTTGCTAAGTGCTTCATGCTTAGTTAGTGCATGCTGGGAATGATAGTCTATTCCTGAGCTAATTATTCCCTGAGTGGGTTCTGTGGCATTTCACATTAAAGCAATCATATTTACCCTATAGTAGGGTCCCGAAGAGAATGTTGATTCCATTAAGCCAAATCCGCTGCTCTGCATATCTGGCGTGAAGTTGTTTCCGCCGCAGTCTCACCCAATGCCACCAAGGTTAGGGGATGGTGCTGTCCTGCGCGGTCGAGCCACCGCGTTCTCACATGTTTCAACAACTGCCCAAAGCATTCCAGGACGCACACTCGGCAGATTTTAACCATCCGGTTTATTTTCAAGGCGAACCAACAGCTACAATTCGGAATTCATTCCAGTGCCGACGCGTTTCGAGGCAGGCAGCCTCTTCTTCACAGGCAGCTTGTATGAATGTTCACAGAGGGCTCCGCGTGCACAAATTTACATTCCCGCCCACCAAGGGCGTTGCTAAGTGCTTCATGCTTAGTTAGTGCATGCTGGGAATGATAGTCTATTCCTGAGCTAATTATTCCCTGAGTGGGTTCTGTGGCATTTCACATTAAAGCAATCATATTTACCCTATAGTAGGGTCCCGAAGAGAACGTTGATTCCATTAAGCCAAATCCGCTGCTCTGCATATCTGGCGTGAAGTCGTTTCCGCCGCAGTCTCACCCAATGCCACCAAGGTTAGGGGATGGTGCTGTCCTGCGCGGTCGAGCCACCGCGTTCTCATATGTTTCAACAACTGCCCAAAGCATTCCAGGACGCACACTCAGCAGATTTTAACCATCCGGTTTATTTTCAAGGCGAACCAACAGCTACAATTCAGAATTCATTCCAGTGCCGACGCGTTTCGAGGCAGGCAGCCTCTTCTTCACAGGCAGCTTGTATGAATGGTCACAGAGGGCTCCGCGTGCACAAATTTATATTCCCGCCCACCAAGGGCGTTGCTAAGTGCTTCATGCTTAGTTAGTGCATGCTGGGAATGATAGTCTATTCCTGAGCTAATTATTCCCTGAGTGGGTTCTGTGGCATTTCACATTAAAGCAATCATATTTACCCTATAGTAGGGTCCCGAAGAGAACGTTGATTCCATTAAGCCAAATCCGCTGCTCTGCATATCTGGCGTGAAGTCGTTTCCGCCGCAGTCTCACCCAATGCCACCAAGGTTAGGGGATGGTGCTGTCCTGCGCGGTCGAGCCACCGCGTTCTCATATGTTTCAACAACTGCCCAAAGCATTCCAGGACGCACACTCAGCAGATTTTAACCATCCGGTTTATTTTCAAGGCGAACCAACAGCTACAATTCGGAATTCATTCCAGTGCCGACGCGTTTCGAGGCAGGCAGCCTCTTCTTCACAGGCAGCTTGTATGAATGTTCACAGAGGGCTCCGCGTGCACAAATTCATATTCCCGCCCACCAAGGGCGTTGCTAAGTGCTTCATGCTTAGTTAGTGCATGCTGGGAATGCTAGTCTATTCCTGAGCTAATTATTCCCTGAGTGGGTTCTGTGGCATTTCACATTAAAGCAATCATATTTACCCTATAGTAGGGTCCCGAAGAGAACGTTGATTCCATTAAGCCAAATCCGCTGCTCTGCATATCTGGCGTGAAGTTGTTTCCGCCGCAGTCTCACCCAATGCCACCAAGGTTAGGGTATGGTGCTGTCCTGCGCGGTCGAGCCACCGCATTCTCATATGTTTCAACAACTGCCCAAAGCATTCCAGGACGCACACTCAGCAGATTTTAACCATCCGGTTTATTTTCAAGGCGAACCAACAGTTACAATTCGGAATTCATTCCAGTGCCGACGCGTTTCGAGGCAGGCAGCCTCTTCTTCACAGGAAGCTTGTATGAATGTTCACAGAGGGCTCCGCGTGCACAAATTTATATTCCCGCCCACCAAGGGCGTTGCTAAGTGCTTCATGCTTAGTTAGTGCATGCTGGGAATGATAGTCTATTCCTGAGCTAATTATTCCCTGAGTGGGTTCTGTGGCATTTCACATTAAAGCAATCATATTTACCCTATAGTAGGGTCCCGAAGAGAACGTTGATTCCATTAAGCCAAATCCGCTGCTCTGCATATCTGGCGTGAAGTCGTTTCCGCCGCAGTCTCACCCAATGCCACCAAGGTTAGGGGATGGTGCTGTCCTGCGCGGTCGAGCCACCGCGTTCTCATATGTTTCAACAACTGCCCAAAGCATTCCAGGACGCACACTCAGCAGATTTTAACCATCCGGTTTATTTTCAAGGCTGAACCAACAGCTACAATTCGGAATTCATTCCAGTGCCGACGCGTTTCGAGGCAGGCAGCCTCTTCTTCACAGGCAGCTTGTATGAATGTTCACAGAGGGCTCCGCGTGCACACATTCATATTCCCGCCCACCAAGGGCGTTGCTAAGTGCTTCATGCTTAGTTAGTGCATGCTGGGAATGATAGTCTATTCCTGAGCTAATTATTCCCTGAGTGGGTTCTGTGGCATTTCACATTAAAGCAATTGTATTTACCCTATAGTAGGGTCCCGAAGAGAACGTTGATTCCATTAAGCCAAATCCGCTGCTCTGCATATCTGGCATGAAGTTGTTTCCGCCGCAGTTTCACCCAATGCCACCAAGGTTAGGGTATGGTGCTGTCCTGCGCGGTCAAGCCACCGCGTTCTCATATGTTTCAACAACTGCCCAAAGCATTCCAGGACGCACACTCAGCAGATTTTAACCATCCGGTTTATTTTCAAGGCTGAACCAACAGCTACAATTCGGAATTCATTCCAGTGCCGACGCATTTCGAGGCAGGCAGCCTCTTCTTCACAGGCAGCTTGTATGAATGTTCACAGAGGGCTCCGCGTGCACACATTCATATTCCCGCCCACCAAGGGCGTTGCTAAGTGCTTCATGCTTAGTTAGTGCATGCTGGGAATGATAGTCTATTCCTGAGCTAATTATTCCCTGAGTGGGTTCTGTGGCATTTCACATTAAAGCAATTATATTTACCCTATAGTAGGGTCCCGAAGAGAACGTTGATTCCATTAAGCCAAATCCGCTGCTCTGCATATCTGGTGTGAAGTCGTTTTCGCCGCAGTCTCACCCAATGCCACCAAGGTTAGGGGATGGTGCTGTCCTGCGCGGTCGAGCCACCGCGTTCTCATATGTTTCAACAACTGCCCAAAGCATTCCAGGACGCACACTCAGCAGATTTTAACCATCCGGTTTATTTTCAAGGCGAACCAACAGTTACAATTCGGAATTCATTCCAGTGCCGACGCGTTTCGAGGCAGGCAGCCTATTCTTCACAGGCAGCTTGTATGAATGTTCACAGAGGGCTCCGCGTGCACAAATTTATATTCCCGCCCACCAAGGGCGTTGCTAAGTGCTTCATGCTTAGTTAGTGCATGCTGGGAATGATAGTCTATTCCTGAGCTAATTATTCCCTGAGTGGGTTCTGTGGCATTTCACATTAAAGCAATCATATTTACCCTATAGTAGGGTCCCGAAGAGAATGTTGATTCCATTAAGCCAAATCCGCTGCTCTGCATATCTGGCGTGAAGTTGTTTCCGCCGCAGTCTCACCCAATGCCACCAAGGTTAGGGGATGGTGCTGTCCTGCGCGGTCGAGCCACCGCGTTCTCACATGTTTCAACAACTGCCCAAAGCATTCCAGGACGCACACTCGGCAGATTTTAACCATCCGGTTTATTTTCAAGGCGAACCAACAGCTACAATTCGGAATTCATTCCAGTGCCGACGCGTTTCGAGGCAGGCAGCCTCTTCTTCACAGGCAGCTTGTATGAATGTTCACAGAGGGCTCCGCGTGCACAAATTTACATTCCCGCCCACCAAGGGCGTTGCTAAGTGCTTCATGCTTAGTTAGTGCATGCTGGGAATGATAGTCTATTCCTGAGCTAATTATTCCCTGAGTGGGTTCTGTGGCATTTCACATTAAAGCAATCATATTTACCCTATAGTAGGGTCCCGAAGAGAACGTTGATTCCATTAAGCCAAATCCGCTGCTCTGCATATCTGGCGTGAAGTCGTTTCCGCCGCAGTCTCACCCAATGCCACCAAGGTTAGGGGATGGTGCTGTCCTGCGCGGTCGAGCCACCGCGTTCTCATATGTTTCAACAACTGCCCAAAGCATTCCAGGACGCACACTCAGCAGATTTTAACCATCCGGTTTATTTTCAAGGCGAACCAACAGCTACAATTCGGAATTCATTCCAGTGCCGACGCGTTTCGAGGCAGGCAGCCTCTTCTTCACAGGCAGCTTGTATGAATGTTCACAGAGGGCTCCGCGTGCACACATTCATATTCCCACCCACCAAGGGCGTTGCTAAGTGCTTCATGCTTAGTTAGTGCATGCTGGGAATGCTAGTCTATTCCTGAGCTAATTATTCCCTGAGTGGGTTCTGTGGCATTTCACATTAAAGCAATCATATTTACCCTATAGTAGGGTCCCGAAGAGAACGTTGATTCCATTAAGCCAAATCCGCTGCTCTGCATATCTGGCGTGAAGTTGTTTCCGCCGCAGTCTCACCCAATGCCACCAAGGTTAGGGTATGGTGCTGTCCTGCGCGGTCGAGCCACCGCGTTCTCATATGTTTCAACAACTGCCCAAAGCATTCCAGGACGCACACTCAGCAGATTTTAACCATCCGGTTTATTTTCAAGGCGAACCAACAGTTACAATTCGGAATTCATTCCAGTGCCGACGCGTTTCGAGGCAGGCAGCCTCTTCTTCACAGGAAGCTTGTATGAATGTTCACAGAGGGCTCCGCGTGCACAAATTTATATTCCCGCCCACCAAGGGCGTTGCTAAGTGCTTCATGCTTAGTTAGTGCATGCTGGGAATGATAGTCTATTCCTGAGCTAATTATTCCCTGAGTGGGTTCTGTGGCATTTCACATTAAAGCAATCATATTTACCCTATAGTAGGGTCCCGAAGAGAACGTTGATTCCATTAAGCCAAATCCGCTGCTCTGCATATCTGGCGTGAAGTTGTTTCCGCCGCAGTCTCACCCAATGCCACCAAGGTTAGGGGATGGTGCTGTCCTGCGCGGTCGAGCCACCGCGTTCTCATATGTTTCAACAACTGCCCAAAGCATTCCAGGACGCACACTCAGCAGATTTTAACCATCCGGTTTATTTTCAAGGCGAACCAACAGTTACAATTCGGAATTCATTCCAGTGCCGACGCGTTTCGAGGCAGGCAGCCTCTTCTTCACAGGAAGCTTGTATGAATGTTCACAGAGGGCTCCGCGTGCACAAATTTACATTCCCGCCCACCAAGGGCGTTGCTAAGTGCTTCATGCTTAGTTAGTGCATGCTGGGAATGATAGTCTATTCCTGAGCTAATTATTCCCTGAGTGGGTTCTGTGGCATTTCACATTAAAGCAATCATATTTACCCTATAGTAGGGTCCCGAAGAGAACGTTGATTCCATTAAGCCAAATCCGCTGCTCTGCATATCTGGCGTGAAGTCGTTTCTGCCGCAGTCTCACCCAATGCCACCAAGGTTACGGGATGGTGCTGTCCTGCGCGGTCGAGCCACCGCGTTCTCATATGTTTCAACAACTGCCCAAAGCATTCCAGGACGCACACTCAGCAGATTTTAACCATCCGGTTTATTTTCAAGCTGAACCAACAGCTACAATTCGGAATTCATTCCAGTGCCGACGCATTTCGAGGCAGGAGGCCTCTTCTTCACAGGCAGCTTGTATGAATGTTCACAGAGGGCTCCGCGTGCACACATTCATATTCCCGCCCACCAAGGGCGTTGCTAAGTGCTTCATGCTTAGTTAGTGCATGCTGGGAATGATAGTCTATTCCTGAGCTAATTATTCCCTGAGTGGGTTCTGTGGCATTTCACATTAAAGCAATTATATTTACCCTATAGTAGGGTCCCGAAGAGAACGTTGATTCCATTAAGCCAAATCCGCTGCTCTGCATATCTGGCGTGAAGTTGTTTCCGCCGCAGTCTCACCCAATGCCACCAAGGTTAGGGTATGGTGCTGTCCTGCGCGGTCAAGCCACCGCGTTCTCATATGTTTCAACAACTGCCCAAAGCATTCCAGGACGCACACTCAGCAGATTTTAACCATCCGGTTTATTTTCAAGGCGAACCAACAGTTACAATTCGGAATTCATTCCAGTGCCGACGCGTTTCGAGGCAGGCAGCCTCTTCTTCACAGGCAGCTTGTATGAATGTTCACAGAGGGCTCCGCGTGCACAAATTTATATTCCCGCCCACCAAGGGCGTTGCTAAGTGCTTCATGCTTAGTTAGTGCATGCTGGGAATGATAGTCTATTCCTGAGCTAATTATTCCCTGAGTGGGTTCTGTGGCATTTCACATTAAAGCAATCATATTTACCCTATAGTAGGGTCCCGAAGAGAACGTTGATTCCATTAAGCCAAATCCGCTGCTCTGCATATCTGGCGTGAAGTCGTTTTCGCCGCAGTCTCACCCAATGCCACCAAGGTTAGGGGAGGGTGCTGTCCTGCGCGGTCGAGCCACCGCGTTCTCATATGTTTCAACAACTGCCCAAAGCATTCCAGGACGCACACTCAGCAGATTTTAACCATCCGGTTTATTTTCAAGGCGAACCAACAGTTACAATTCGGAATTCATTCCAGTGCCGACGCGTTTCGAGGCAGGCAGCCTATTCTTCACAGGCAGCTTGTATGAATGTTCACAGAGGGCTCCGCGTGCACAAATTTATATTCCCGCCCACCAAGGGCGTTGCTAAGTGCTTCATGCTTAGTTAGTGCATGCTGGGAATGATAGTCTATTCCTGAGCTAATTATTCCCTGAGTGGGTTCTGTGGCATTTCACATTAAAGCAATCATATTTACCCTATAGTAGTGTCCCGAAGAGAACGTTGATTCCATTAAGCCAAATCCACTGCTCTGCATATCTGGCGTGAAGTCGTTTCCGCCGCAGTCTCACCCAATGCCACCAAGGTTAGGGGATGGTGCTGTCCTGCGCGGTCGAGCCACCGCGTTCTCATATGTTTCAACAACTGCCCAAAGCATTCCAGGACGCACACTCAGCAGATTTTAACCATCCGGTTTATTTTCAAGGCGAACCAACAGCTACAATTCGGAATTCATTCCAGTGCCGACGCGTTTCGAGGCAGGCAGCCTCTTCTTCACAGGCAGCTTGTATGAATGTTCACAGAGGGCTCCGCGTGCACACATTCATATTCCCACCCACCAAGGGCGTTGCTAAGTGCTTCATGCTTAGTTAGTGCATGCTGGGAATGCTAGTCTATTCCTGAGCTAATTATTCCCTGAGTGGGTTCTGTGGCATTTCACATTAAAGCAATCATATTTACCCTATAGTAGGGTCCCGAAGAGAACGTTGATTCCATTAAGCCAAATCCGCTGCTCTGCATATCTGGCGTGAAGTTGTTTCCGCCGCAGTCTCACCCAATGCCACCAAGGTTAGGGTATGGTGCTGTCCTGCGCGGTCGAGCCACCGCATTCTCATATGTTTCAACAACTGCCCAAAGCATTCCACGGACGCACACTCAGCAGATTTTAACCATCCGGTTTATTTTCAAGGCGAACCAACAGTTACAATTCGGAATTCATTCCAGTGCCGACGCGTTTCGAGGCAGGCAGCCTCTTCTTCACAGGAAGCTTGTATGAATGTTCACAGAGGGCTCCGCGTGCACAAATTTATATTCCCGCCCACCAAGGGCGTTGCTAAGTGCTTCATGCTTAGTTAGTGCATGCTGGGAATGATAGTCTATTCCTGAGCTAATTATTCCCTGAGTGGGTTCTGTGGCATTTCACATTAAAGCAATCATATTTACCCTATAGTAGGGTCCCGAAGAGAACGTTGATTCCATTAAGCCAAATCCGCTGCTCTGCATATCTGGCGTGAAGTTGTTTCCGCCGCAGTCTCACCCAATGCCACCAAGGTTAGGGTATGGTGCTGTCCTGCGCGGTCGAGCCACCGCGTTCTCATATGTTTCAACAACTGCCCAAAGCATTCCAGGACGCACACTCAGCAGATTTTAACCATCCGGTTTATTTTCAAGGCGAACCAACAGTTACAATTCGGAATTCATTCCAGTGCCGACGCGTTTCGAGGCAGGCAGCCTCTTCTTCACAGGAAGCTTGTATGAATGTTCACAGAGGGCTCCGCGTGCACAAATTTATATTCCCGCCCACCAAGGGCGTTGCTAAGTGCTTCATGCTTAGTTAGTGCATGCTGGGAATGATAGTCTATTCCTGAGCTAATTATTCCCTGAGTGTGTTCTGTGGCATTTCACATTAAAGCAATCATATTTACCCTATAGTAGGGTCCCGAAGAGAACGTTGATTCCATTAAGCCAAATCCGCTGCTCTGCATATCTGGCGTGAAGTCGTTTCTGCCGCAGTCTCACCCAATGCCACCAAGGGTAGGGGATGGTGCTGTCCTGCGCGGTCGAGCCGCCGCGTTCTCATATGTTTCAACAACTGCCCAAAGCATTCCAGGACGCACACTCAGCAGATTTTAACCATCCGGTTTATTTTCAAGCTGAACCAACAGCTACAATTCGGAATTCATTCCAGTGCCGACGCATTTCGAGGCAGGCAGCCTCTTCTTCACAGGCAGCTTGTATGAATGTTGACAGAGGGCTCCGCGTGCACACATTCATATTCCCGCCCACCAAGGGCGTTGCTAAGTGCTTCATGCTTAGTTAGTGCATGCTGGGAATGATAGTCTATTCCTGAGCTAATTATTCCCTGAGTGGGTTCTGTGGCATTTCACATTAAAGCAATTGTATTTACCCTATAGTAGGGTCCCGAAGAGAACGTTGATTCCATTAAGCCAAATCCGCTGCTCTGCATATCTGGCATGAAGTTGTTTCCGCCGCAGTTTCACCCAATGCCACCAAGGTTAGGGTATGGTGCTGTCCTGCGCGGTCAAGCCACCGCGTTCTCATATGTTTCAACAACTGCCCAAAGCATTCCAGGACGCACACTCAGCAGATTTTAACCATCCGGTTTATTTTCAAGCTGAACCAACAGCTACAATTCGGAATTCATTCCAGTGCCGACGCATTTCGAGGCAGGAGGCCTCTTCTTCACAGGCAGCTTGTATGAATGTTCACAGAGGGCTCCGCGTGCACACATTCATATTCCCGCCCACCAAGGGCGTTGCTAAGTGCTTCATGCTTAGTTAGTGCATGCTGGGAATGATAGTCTATTCCTGAGCTAATTATTCCCTGAGTGGGTTCTGTGGCATTTCACATTAAAGCAATCATATTTACCCTATAGTAGGGTCCCGAAGAGAACGTTGATTCCATTAAGCCAAATCCGCTGCTCTGCATATCTGGCGTGAAGTCGTTTCCGCCGCAGTCTCACCCAATGCCACCAAGGTTAGGGGATGGTGCTGTCCTGCGCGGTCGAGCCACCGCGTTCTCATATGTTTCAACAACTGCCCAAAGCATTCCAGGACGCACACTCAGCAGATTTTAACCATCCGGTTTATTTTCAAGGCGAACCAACAGTTACAATTCGGAATTCATTCCAGTGCCGACGTATTTCGAGGCAGGCATCCTATTCTTCACAGGCAGCTTGTATGAATATTCACAGAGGGCTCCGCGTGCACAAATTTATATTCCCGCCCACCAATGGCGTTGCTAAGTGCTTCATGCTTAGTTAGTGCATGCTGGGAATGATAGTCTATTCCTGAGCTAATTATTCCCTGAGTGGGTTCTGTGGCATTTCACATTAAAGCAATCATATTTACCCTATAGTAGGGTCCCGAAGAGAATGTTGATTCCATTAAGCCAAATCCGCTGCTCTGCATATCTGGCGTGAAGTTGTTTCCGCCACAGTCTCACCCAATGCCACCAAGGTTAGGGGATGGTGCTGTCCTGCGCGGTCGAGCCACCGCGTTCTCATATGTTTCAACAACTGCCCAAAGCATTCCAGGACGCACACTCGGCAGATTTTAACCATCCGGTTTATTTTCAAGGCGAACCAACAGCTACAATTCGGAATTCATTCCAGTGCCGACGCGTTTCGAGGCAGGCAGCCTCTTCTTCACAGGCAGCTTGTATGAATGTTCACAGAGGGCTCCGCGTGCACAAATTTACATTCCCGCCCACCAAGGGCGTTGCTAAGTGCTTCATGCTTAGTTAGTGCATGCTGGGAATGATAGTCTATTCCTGAGCTAATTATTCCCTGAGAGGGTTCTGTGGCATTTCACATTAAACCAATCATATTTACCCTATAGTAGGGTCCCGAAGAGAACGTTGATTCCATTAAGCCAAATCCGCTGCTCTGCATATCTGGCGTGAAGTCGTTTCCGCCGCAGTCTCACCCAATGCCACCAAGGTTAGGGGATGGTGCTGTCCTGCGCTGTCGAGCCACCGCGTTCGCATATGTTTCAACAACTCCCCAAAGCATTCCAGGACGCACACTCAGCAGATTTTAACCATCCGGTTTATTTTCAAGGCGAATCAACAGCTACAATTCGGAATTCATTCCAGTGCCGACGCGTTTCGAGGCAGGCAGCCTCTTCTTCACAGGCAGCTTGTATGAATGTTCACAGAGGGCTCCGCGTGCACACATTCATATTCCCACCCACCAAGGGCGTTGCTAAGTGCTTCATGCTTAGTTAGTGCATGCTGGGAATGCTAGTGTATTCCTGAGCTAATTATTCCCTGAGTGGGTTCTGTGGCATTTCACATTAAAGCAATCATATTTACCCTATAGTAAGGTCCCGAAGAGAACGTTGATTCCATTAAGCCAAATCCGCTGCTCTGCATATCTGGCGTGAAGTTGTTTCCGCCGCAGTCTCACCCAATGCCACCAAGGTTAGGGTATGGTGCTGTCCTGCGCGGTCGAGCCACCGCGTTCTCATATGTTTCAACAACTGCCCAAAGCATTCCAGGACGCACACTCAGCAGATTTTAACCATCCGGTTTATTTTCAAGGCGAACCAACAGTTACAATTCGGAATTCATTCCAGTGCCGACGCGTTTCGAGGCAGGCAGCCTCTTCTTCACAGGAAGCTTGTATGAATGTTCACAGAGGGCTCCGCGTGCACAAATTTATATTCCCGCCCACCAAGGGCGTTGCTAAGTGCTTCATGCTTAGTTAGTGCATGCTGGGAATGATAGTCTATTCCTGAGCTAATTATTCCCTGAGTGGGTTCTGTGGCATTTCACATTAAAGCAATCATATTTACCCTATAGTAGGGTCCCGAAGAGAACGTTGATTCCATTAAGCCAAATCCGCTGCTCTGCATATCTGGCGTGAAGTTGTTTCCGCCGCAGTCTCACCCAATGCCACCAAGGTTAGGGGATGGTGCTGTCCTGCGCGGTCGAGCCACCGCGTTCTCATATGTTTCAACAACTGCCCAAAGCATTCCAGGACGCACACTCAGCAGATTTTAACCATCCGGTTTATTTTCAAGGCGAACCAACAGTTACAATTCGGAATTCATTCCAGTGCCGACGCGTTTCGAGGCAGGCAGCCTCTTCTTCACAGGAAGCTTGTATGAATGTTCACAGAGGGCTCCGCGTGCACAAATTTACATTCCCGCCCACCAAGGGCGTTGCTAAGTGCTTCATGCTTAGTTAGTGCATGCTGGGAATGATAGTCTATTCCTGAGCTAATTATTCCCTGAGTGGGTTCTGTGGCATTTCACATTAAAGCAATCATATTTGCCCTATAGTAGGGTCCCGAAGAGAACGTTGATTCCATTAAGCCAAATCCGCTGCTCTGCATATCTGGCGTGAAGTCGTTTCTGCCGCAGTCTCACCCAATGCCACCAAGGTTACGGGATGGTGCTGTCCTGCGCGGTCGAGCCACCGCGTTCTCATATGTTTCAACAACTGCCCAAAGCATTCCAGGACGCACACTCAGCAGATTTTAACCATCCGGTTTATTTTCAAGCTGAACCAACAGCTACAATTCGGAATTCATTCCAGTGCCGACGCATTTCGAGGCAGGCAGCCTCTTCTTCACAGGCAGCTTGTATGAATGTTCACAGAGGGCTCCACGTGCACACATTCATATTCCCGCCCACCAAGGGCGTTGCTAAGTGCTTCATGCTTAGTTAGTGCATGCTGGGAATGATAGTCTATTCCTGGGCTAATTATTCCCTGAGTGGGTTCTGTGGCATTTCACATTAAAGCAATTATATTTACCCTATAGTAGGGTCCCGAAGAGAACGTTGATTCCATTAAGCCAAATCCGCTGCTCTGCATATCTGGCATTAAGTTGTTTCCGCCGCAGTCTCACCCAATGCCACCAAGGTTAGGGTATGGTGCTGTCCTGCGCGGTCAAGCCACCACGTTCTCATATGTTTCAACAACTGTCCAAAGCATTCCAGGACGCACACTCAGCAGATTTTAACCATCCGGTTTATTTTCAAGGCGAACCAACAGTTACAATTCGGAATTCATTCCAGTGCCGACGCGTTTCGAGGCAGGCAGCCTCTTCTTCACAGGAAGCTTGTATGAATGTTCACAGAGGGCTCCGCGTGCACAAATTTATATTCCCGCCCACCAAGGGCGTTGCTAAGTGCTTCATGCTTAGTTAGTGCATGCTGGGAATGATAGTCTATTCCTGAGCTAATTATTCCCTGAGTGGGTTCTGTGGCATTTCACATTAAAGCAATCATATTTACCCTATAGTAGGGTCCCGAAGAGAACGTTGATTCCATTAAGCCAAATCCGCTGCTCTGCATATCTGGCGTGAAGTCGTTTCCGCCGCAGTCTCACCCAATGCCACCAAGGTTAGGGATGGTGCTGTCCTGCGCGGTCGAGCCACCGCATTCTCATATGTTTCAACAACTGCCCAAAGCATTCCAGGACGCACACTCAGCAGATTTTAACCATCCGGTTTATTTTCAAGGCGAACCAACAGTTACAATTCGGAATTCATTCCAGTGCCGACGCGCTTTCGAGGCAGGCAGCCTATTCTTCACAGGCAGCTTGTATGAATGTTCACAGAGGGCTCCGCGTGCACAAATTTATATTCCCGCCCACCAAGGGCGTTGCTAAGTGCTTCATGCTTAGTTAGTACATGCTGGGAATGATAGTCTATTCCTGAGCTAATTATTCCCTGAGTGGGTTCTGTGGCATTTCACATTAAAGCAATCATATTTACCCTATAGTAGTGTCCCGAAGAGAACGTTGATTCCATTAAGCCAAATCCACTGCTCTGCATTTCTGGCGTGAAGTCGTTTCCGCCGCAGTCTCACCCAATGCCACCAAGGTTAGGGGATGGTGCTGTCCTGCGCGGTCGAGCCACCGCGTTCTCATATGTTTCAACAACTGCCCAAAGCATTCCAGGATGCACACTCAGCAGATTTTAACCATCCGGTTTATTTTCAAGGCGAACCAACAGCTACAATTCGGAATTCATTCCAGTGCCGACGCGTTTCGAGGCAGGCAGCCTCTTCTTCACAGGCAGCTTGTATGAATGTTCACAGAGTGCTCCGCTTGCACACATTCATATTCCCACCCACCAAGGGCGTAGCTAAGTGCTTCATGCTTAGTTAGTGCATGCTGGGAATGCTAGTCTATTCCTGAGCTAATTATTCCCTGAGTGGGTTCTGTGGCATTTCACATTAAAGCAATCATATTTACCCTATAGTAGGGTCCCGAAGAGAACGTTGATTCCATTAAGCCAAATCCGCTGCTCTGCATATCTGGCGTGAAGTTGTTTCCGCCGCAGTCTCACCCAATGCCACCAAGGTTAGGGTATGGTGCTGTCCTGCGCGGTCGAGCCACTGCATTCTCATATGTTTCAACAACTGCCCAAAGCATTCCAGGACGCACACTCAGCAGATTTTAACCATCCGGTTTATTTTCAAGGCGAACCAACAGTTACAATTCGGAATTCATTCCAGTGCCGACGCGTTTCGAGGCAGGCAGCCTCTTCTTCACAGGAAGCTTGTATGAATGTTCACAGAGGGCTCCGCGTGCACAAATTTATATTCCCGCCCACCAAGGGCGTTGCTAAGTGCTTCATGCTTAGTTAGTGCATGCTGGGAATGATAGTCTATTCCTGAGCTAATTATTCCCTGAGTGGGTTCTGTGGCATTTCACATTAAAGCAATCATATTTACCCTATAGTAGGGTCCCGAAGAGAACGTTGATTCCATTAAGCCAAATTCCGCTGCTCTGCATATCTGGCGTGAAGTCGTTTTTGCCGCAGTCTCACCCAATGCCACCAAGGTTAGGGGATGGTGCTGTCCTGCGCGGTCGAGCCACCGCGTTCTCATATGTTTCAACAACTGCCCAAAGCATTCCAGGACGCACACTCAGCAGATTTTAACCATCCAGTTTATTTTCAAGGCGAACCAACAGTTACAATTCGGAATTCAATCCAGTGCCGACGCGTTTCGAGGCAGGCAGCCTATTCTTCACAGGCAGCTTGCATGAATGTTCACAGAGGGCTCCGCGTGCACAAATTTATATTCCCACCCACCAAGGGCGTTGCTAAGTGCTTCATGCTTACTTAGTGCATGCTGGGAATGATAGTCTATTCCTGAGCTAATTATTCCCTGAGTGGGTTCTGTGGCATTTTTATTCCATTAAGCCAAATCCGCTGCTCTGCATATCTGGCGTGAAGTCGTTTCCGCCGCAGTCTCACCCAATGCCACCAAGGTTAGGGGATGGTGCTGTCCTGCGCGGTCGAGCCACCGCATTCTCATATGTTTCAACAACTGCCCAAAGCATTCCAGGATGCACACTCGGCAGATTTTAACCATCCGGTTTATTTTCAAGGCGAACCAACAGCTACAATTCGGAATTCCTTCCAGTGCCGACGCGTTTCGAGGCAGGCAGCCTCTTCTTCACAGGCAGCTTGTATGAATGTTCACAGAGGGCTCCGCGTGCACAAATTTATATTCCCGCCCACCAAGGGCGTTGCTAAGTGCTTCATGCTTAGTTAGCGATACCAAAGGGGATGCCAAAGGGGATGATGGACGGAGCGCTTGAGCAAATCAAACACTCACCCCCAGTCAACTGATCTGTTCGCCCTAAGTTGGCGTGGGTATGCCCAGACGTGGGTCCCTTGCTCACTTTGCCACTGGATTCAAGCAAGCCTGGCTGATGACGGCTGGAATGCCAGAAACCGGTCCTAGGATGCTTGTTTCCGGTCCAGGGAAGACATGGCTTGGCAGTTCGGGCTGGACTGTTCCCATGAGGCACAGGGTCAGACTGATTTGCATATGGCCATGTCTGAACTGGGGTGGTGGAGTGAGCTAAAGAATGATGATGGATTAAACCCAGATGAGTTGACTGGGGGTGAGTGTTTGATTGGCTCAAACGTTCCGTCCATCATCCCCTTTTGTATCGTCATGCTTAGTTAGTGCATGCTGGGAATGATAGTCTATTCCTGAGCTAATTATTCCCTGAGTGGGTTCTGTGGCATTTCACATTAAAGCAATCATATTTACCCTATAGTAGGGTCCCGAAGAGAACGTTGATTCCATTAAGCCAAATCCGCTGCTCTGCATATCTGGCGTGAAGTCGTTTCCTCCGCAGTCTCACCCAATGCCACCAAGGTTAGGGGATGGTGCTGTTCTGCGCGGTCGAGTCACCGCGTTCTCTTATGTTTCAACAACTGCCCAAAGCATTCCAGGACGCACACTCTGCAGATTTTAACCATCCGGTTTATTTTCAAGGCGAACCAACAGCAACAATTCGGAATTCATTCCAGTGCCGACGCGTTTCGAGGCAGGCAGCCTCTTCTTCACAGGCAGCTTGTATGAATGGTCACAGAGGGCTCCGCGTGCACAAATTTATATTCCCGCCCACCATGGGCGTTGCTAACTGCTTCATGCTTAGTTAGTGCATGCTGGGAATGATAGTCTATTCCTGAGCTAATTATTCCCTGAGTGGGTTCTGTGGCATTTCACATTAAAGCAATCATATTTGCCCTATAGTAGGGTCCCGAAGAGAACGTTGATTCCATTAAGCCAAATTCGCTGCTCTGCATATCTGGCGTGAAGTTGTTTCCGCCGCAGTCTCACCCAATGCCACCAAGGTTAGGGGATGGTGCTGTCCTGCGCGGTCCAGCCACCGCGTTCTCATATGTTTCAACAACTGCCCAAAGCATTCCAGGACGCACACTCAGCAGATTTTAACCATCCGGTTTATTTTCAAGGCGAACCAACAGTTAAAATTCGGAATTCATTCCAGTGCCGACGCGTTTCGAGGCAGGCAGCCTATTCTTCACAGGCAGCTTGTATGAATGTTCACAGAGGGCTCCGCGTGCACAAATTTCTATTCCCGCCCACCAAGGGCGTTGCTAAGTGCTTCATGCTTAGTTAGTGCATGCTGGGAATGATAGTCTATTCCTGAGCTAATTATTCCCTGAGTGGGTTCTGTGGCATTTCACATTAAAGCAATCATATTTACCCTATAGTAGGGTCCCGAAGAGAATGTTGATTCCATTAAGCCAAATCCGCTGCTCTGCATATCTGGCGTGAAGTCGTTTCTGCCGCAGTCTCACCCAATGCCACCAAGGTTAGGGGATGGTGCTGTCCTGCGCGGTCGAGCCACCGCGTTCTCATATGTTTCAGCAACTGCCCAAAGCATTCCAGGACGCACACTCGGCAGATTTTAACCATCCGGTTTATTTTCAAGGCGAACGAACAGCTACAATTCGGAATTCATTCCAGTGCCGACGCTGCTCGAGGGCAGGCAGCCTCTTCTTCACAGGCAGCTTGTATGAATGTTCACAGAGGGCTCCGCGTGCACAAATTTATATTCCCGCCCACCAAGGGCGTTGCTAAGTGCTTCATGCTTAGTTAGTGCATGCTGGGAATGATAGTCTATTCCTGAGCTAATTATTCCCTGAGTGGGTTCTGTGGCATTTCACATTAAAGCAATCATATTTACCCTATAGTGGGGTCCCGAAGAGAACGTTGATTCCATTAAGCCAAATCCGCTGCTCTGCATATCTGGGGTGAAGTCGTTTCCGCCGCAGTCTCACCCAATGCCACCTAGGTTAGGGGATGGTGCTGTCCTGAGCGGTCGAGCCACCGCGTTCTCATATGTTTCAACAACTGCCCAAAGCATTCCAGAACGCACACTCAGCAGATTTTAACCATCCGGTTTATTTTCAAGCTGAACCAACAGCTACAATTCGGAATTCATTCCAGTGCCGACGCGTTTTGAGGCAGGCAGCCTCTTCTTCACAGGCAGCTTGTATGAATGTTCACAGAGGGCTCCGCGTGCACAAATTTATATCCCCGCCCACTAAGGGCGTTGCTAAGTGCTTCATGCTTAGTTAGTGCATGCTGGGAATGATAGTCTATTCCTGAGCTAATTATTCCCTAAGTGGGTTCTGTGGCATTTCACATTAAAGCAATCATATTTACCCTATAGTAGGGTCCCGAAGAGAACGTTGATTCCATTAAGCCAAATCCGCTGCTCTGCATATCTGGCGTGAAGTCGTTTCCTCCGCAGTCTCACCCAATGCCACCAAGGTTAGGGGATGGTGCTGTCCTGCGCGGTCGAGCCACCGCGTTCTCATATGTTTCAACAACTGCCCAATGCATTCCAGGACACACACTCAGCAGATTTTAACCATCCGGTTTATTTTCAAGGCGAACCAACAGCTACAATTCGGAATTCATTCCAGTGCCGATGCGTTTCGAGGCAGGCAGCCTCTTCTTCACAGGCAGCTTGTATGAATGTTCACAGAGGCCTCCGCGTGCACAAATTTATATTCCCGCCCACCAAGGGCGTTGCTAAGTGCTTCATGCTTAGTTAGTGCATGCTGGGAATGATAGTCTATTCCTGAGCTAATTATTCCCTGAGTGGGTTCTGTGACATTTCACATTAAAGCAATCATATTTACCCTATAGTAGGGTCCTGAAGAGAACGTTGATTCCATTAAGCCATATCCGCTGCTCTGCACATCTGGCGTGAAGTCGTTTCCGCCGCAGTCTCACCCAATGCCACCAAGGTTAGGGGATGGTGCTGTCCTGCGCGGTCGAGCCACCGCGTTCTCATATGTTTCAACAACTGCCCAAAGCATTCCAGGACACACACTCAGCAGATTTTAACCATCCGGTTTATTTTCAAGCTGAACCAATAGCTACAATTCGGAATTCATTCCAGTGCCGACGCGTTTCGAGGCAGGCAGCCTCTTCTTCACAGGCAGCTTGTATGAATGTTCACAGAGGGCTCCGCGTGCACAAATTTATATCCCCGCCCACAAAGGGCGTTGCTAAGTGCTTCATGCTTAGTTTGTGTATGCTGGGAATGATAGTCTATTCCTGAGCTAATTATTCCCTGAGTGGGTTCTCTGGCAATTCACATTAAAGCAATCATATTTACCCTATAGTAGGGTCCCGAAGAGAACGTTGATTCCATTAAGCCAAATCCGCTGCTCTGCATATCTGGCGTGAAGTCGTTTCCTCCGCAGTCTCACCCAATGCCACCAAGGTTAGGGGATGGTGCTGTTCTGCGCGTTCGAGCCACCGCGTTCTCATATGTTTCAACAACTGCCCAAAGCATTCCAGGATGCACACTCAGCAGATTTTAACCATCCGGTTTATTTTCAAGGCGAACCAACAGCAACAATTCGGAATTCATTCCAGTGCCGACGCGTTTCGAGGCAGGCAGCCTCTTCTTCAAAGGCAGCTTGTATGAATGGTCACAGAGGGCTCCGCGTGCACAAATTTATATTCCCGCCCACCATGGGCGTTGCTAAGTGCTTCATGCTTAGTTAGTGCATGCTGGGAATGATAGTCTATTCCTGAGCTAATTATTCCCTGAGTGGGTTCTGTGGCATTTCACATTAAAGCAATCATATTTGCCCTATAGTAGGGTCCCGAAGAGAACGTTGATTCCATTAAGCCAAATTCGCTGCTCTGCATATCTGGCGTGAAGTTGTTTCCGCCGCAGTCTCACCCAATGCCACCAAGGTTAGGGGATGGTGCTGTCCTGCGCGGTCGAGCCACCGCGTTCTCATATGTTTCAACAACTGCCCAAAGCATTCCAGGACGCACACTCAGCAGATTTTAACCATCCGGTTTATTTTCAAGGCGAACCAACAGCTACAATTCAGAATTCATTCCAGTGCCGACGCGTTTCGAGGCAGGCAGCCTCTTCTTCACAGGCAGCTTGTATGAATGTTCACAGAGGGCTCCGCGTGCACAAATTTATATTCCCGCCCACCAAGGGCGTTGCTAAGTGCTTCATGCTTAGTTAGTGCTTGCTGGGAATGATAGTCTATTCCTGAGCTAATTATTCCCTGAGTGGGTTCTGTGGCATTTCACATTAAAGCAATCATATTTACCCTATAGTAGGGTCCCGAAGAGAACGTTGATTCCATTAAGCCAAATCCGCTGCTCTGCATATCTGGCGTGAAGTCGTTTCCGCCGCAGTCTCACCCAATGCCACCAAGGTTAGGGGATGGTGCTGTCCTGCGCGGTCGAGCCACCGCGTTCTCATATGTTTCAACAACTGCCCAAAGCATTCCAGGACGCACTCTCAGCAGATTTTAACCATCCGGTTTATTTTCAAGGCGAACCAACAGCAACAATTCGGAATTCATTCCAGTGCCGACGCGTTTCGAGGCAGCAGCCTCTTCTTCACAGGCAGCTTGTATGAATGTTCACAGAGGGCTCCGCTTGCACTAATTTATATTCCCGCCCACCAAGGGCGTTGATAAGTGCTTCATGCTTAGTTAGTGCATGCTGGGAATGATAGTCTATTCCTGAGCTAATTATTCCCTTAGTGGGTTCTGTGGCATTTCACATTAAAGCAATCATATTTACTCTATAGTAGGGTCCCGAAGAGAACGTTGATTCCATTAAGCCAAATCCGCTGCTCTGCATATCTGGCGTAAAGTCGTTTCCGCCACAGTCTCAACCAATGCCACCAAGGTTAGGGGATGGTGCTGTCCTGCGCGGTCAAGCCACCGCGTTCTCACATGTTTCAACAACTGCCCAAAGCATTCCAAGACGCACACTCAGCAGATTTTAACCATCCGGTTTATTTTCAAGGCGAATCAACAGCAACAATTCGGAATTCATTCCAGTGCCGACGCGTTTCGAGGCAGCAGCCTCTTCTTCACAGGCAGCTTGTATGAATGTTCACAGAGGGCTCCGCTTGCACAAATTTATATTCCCGCCCACCAAGGGCGTTGATAAGTGCTTCATGCTTAGTTAGTGCATGCTGGGAATGATAGTCTATTCCTGAGCTAATTATTCCCTTAGTGGGTTCTGTGGCATTTCACATTAAAGCAATCATATTTACTCTATAGTAGGGTCCCGAAGAGAACGTTGATTCAATTAAGCCAAATCCGCTGCTCTGCATATCTGGCGTAAAGTCGTTTCCGCCACAGTCTCAACCAATGCCACCAAGGTTAGGGGATGGTGCTGTCCTGCGCGGTCAAGCCACCGCGTTCTCACATGTTTCAACAACTGCCTAAAGCATTCCAGGACGCACACTCAGCAGATTTTAACCATCCGGTTTATTTTCAAGGCGAACCAACAGCTACAATACGGAATTCATTCCAGTGCCGACGCATTTCGAGGCAGGCAGCCTCTTCTTCACAGGTAGCTTGTATGAATGTTCACAGAGGGCTCCGCGTGCACAAATTTATATTCCCGCCCACCAAGGGCGTTGCTAAGTGCTTCATGCTTAGTTAGTGCATGCTGGGAATGATAGTCTATTCCTGAGCTAATTATTCCCTGAGTGGGTTCTGTGGCATTTCACATTAAAGCAATCATATTTACCCTATAGTAGGGTCCCGAAGAGAACGTTGATTCCATTAAGCCAAATCCGCTGCTCTGCATATCTGGCGTGAAGTCGTTTCCGCCGCAGTCTCACCCAATGCCACCAAGGTTAGGGGATGGTGCTGTCCTGCGCGGTCGAGCCACCGCGTTCTCATATGTTTCAACAACTGCCCAAAGCATTCCAGGACGCACACTCAGCAGATTTTAACCATCCGGTTTATTTTCAAGGCGAACCAACAGCTACAATTCAGAATTCATTCCAGTGCCGACGCGTTTCGAGGCAGGCAGCCTCTTCTTCACAGGCAGCTTGTATGAATGTTCACAGAGGGCTCCGCGTGCACAAATTTATATTCCCACCCACCAAGGGCATTGCTAAGTGCTTCATGCTTAGTTAGTGCATGCTGGGAATGATAGTCTATTCCTGAGCTAATTATTCCCTGAGTGGGTTCTGTGGCATTTCACATTAAAGCAATCATATTTACCCTATAGTAGGGTCCCGAAGAGAACGTTGATTCCATTAAGCCAAATCCGCTGCTCTGCATATCTGGCGTGAAGTCGTTTCCGCCGCAGTCTCACCCAATGCCACCAAGGTAAGGGGATGGTGCTGTCCTGCGCGGTCGAGCCACCGCGTTCTCATATGTTTCAACAACTGCCCAAAGCATTCCAGGACGCACACTCGGCAGATTTTAACCATCCGGTTTATTTTCAAGGCGAACCAACAGCTACAATTCAGAATTCATTCCAGTGACGACGCGTTTCGAGGCAGGCAGCCTCTTCTTCACAGGCAGCTTGTATGAATGTTCACAGAGGGCTCCGCGTGCACAAATTTATATTCCCGCCCACTAAGGGCGTTGCTAAGTGCTTCATGCTTAGTTAGTGCATGCTGGGAATGATAGTCTATTCCTGAGCTAATTATTCCCTGAGTGGGTTCTGTGGCATTTCACATTAAAGCAATCAAATTTACCCTATAGTAGGGTCCCGAAGAGAACGTTGATTCCATTAAGCCAAATCCGCTGCTCTGCATATCTGGCGTGAAGTCGTTTCCGCCGCAGTCTCACCCAATGCCACCAAGGTTAGGAGATGGTGCTGTCCTGCGCGGTCGAGCCACCGCGTTCTCATATGCTTTGGGCAGTTGTTGAAACAAATATATATATACATACACCTGTAACATAAAAATAAAAAACAATTAAAATTATATTATAAATTAAAAATATTAAAATATATTATATTTTTTAAACCTACATTTAACACTACATTGACTGCAACAGTAGGGAAAGTGTTGGATAGCGGAGGAGAAAAAATTACTATTCCCACTCCAGCGAGTGCAACAGTAGGGAAAGTGTTGGATAGCGGAGGGGAATAATTTACTATTCCCACTCCAATAACTGCAACAGTGTGGAAAGTGTTGGATAGCGGAGGGGAATAATTTACCATTTCCACTCCAGCGAGTGCAACAGTAGGGAAAGTGTTGGATAGCGTAGGGATAAAAATTACTATTCCCACTCCAGCAAGTGCAACAGTAGGGAAAGTGTCGGATAGCGGAGGGGAATAATTTACTATTCCCACTCCAGCGAGTGCCACAGTAGGGAAAGTGTTGGATAGTGTAGGGGTAAAAATTACTATTCACACACCAGCGAGTGCAACAGTAGGAAAAGTGTTGGATAGCGGAGGGGAATAATTTACTATTCCCACTCCAGCAAGTGCAACAGTGGGGAAAGTGTTGGATAGCGGAGGCGAATAATTTACTATTCCCACTACAATGAGTGCAACAGTAGGGAAAGTGTTGGATAGCGGAGGGGATATAATTACTATTCCCACCCCAAAGAGTGCAACAGTAGGGAAAGTGTTGGATAGCGTAGGGGTAAAAATTACTATTCCCACTCGAGCGAGTGCAACAGTAGGGAAAATGTTGTATAGCGTAGGGGTAAAAATTACTATTCCCACTCCAGCGAGTGCAACAGTAGGGAAAGTGTTGGATAGCAAAGGGGTAAAAATTACTATTCCCACTGCAGTGAGTGCAACAGTAGGGAAAGTGTTGGATAGCGGAGGGGAATCATTTACTATTCCCACTCCAATAAGTGCAACAGTAGGGAAAGTGTTGGATAGCGGAGGGGATAAAATTACTATTCCCACGCAAGCGAGTGCAACAGTAGGGAAAATGTTGGATAGCGTAGGGGTAAAAATTACTATTCCCACTCCAGCGAGTGCAACAGTAGGGAAAGTGTTGGATAGCGTAGGGGTAAAAATTACTATTCCCACTCCAGCGAGTGCAACAGTAGGGAAAGTGTTGGATAGCGTAGGGGTAAAAATTACTATTACCACTCCAGCGAGTGCAACAGTAGGGAAAGTGTTGGATAGCGCAGGGGTAAAAATCACTATTCCCACTCCAGCGAGTACAACAGTAGGGAAAGTGTTGGATAGTGCAGGGGTATAAATTACTATTCCCACTCCTGCGAATGCAGCAGTAGGGAAAGTGTTGGATAGCAAAGGGGTAAAAATTACTATTCACACTGAAGAAAATTCTAATTTAAAAACAAACACAATATCAACTACTATACAACATATAATAAAACACCCAAAAACAAAACATATCTATTATAATTTTTTACAAAACATAGAAACATATTATAATGTAGAAAAATATAAAATTTACATAAGATTGATTTTTTTAATTTTAACAAGCAATTATCAAACAAATAAATATTTTGTAATAGAAATTAATTGTAATCTAAAAAATAATTATTACATAAATGTAACATCTTTTTCCTACCCTATAACACCACACAATTTACAACACACATCTAAATTAAATAAAAAAGTGTACCTCCATAATTAACACAATTAATTATCAATTTAAAAATTAATAATAATTAAAAAACATATTTAAACAGTTCAAAATTATTGTAGTAACCAAACATTACAGCTATACAACATAAATCCCCAAACAAAAACAAAAACAATTACCAAAAATATTTAACAATTAATAAATAAATATTAATGATCAAGTAATAATTAATTAATGTGAACTAAATTACTTTGCACCATCTACCCCAATAAACACCATAACACACACCTAAAAATATTTACACAATTTCCATAACTAATTTTACATTAATAAATTCATATCAATTAACAACAAATAATTAATTTAAAAAAATTTACTTCCCACCATTTACCACTATAAACACCACCACTCACACATCAAAATTATTACACAAATGAAAAAATTTAATTGTAATTAATTAGTTAGCATCAATTAACAAAGAATTAATTAATTAAAAATAAATTACCTCCCACCATATTACCCTATAAATGCCACCAACAATTTCGTAAAAAATTATACAATTAACATAATTAATTAACAATTGATTAATTAATTAATAACAATTAACAATCAAAATATAAATAATTATTAATAAATTAATTCACACAATTAACACTATAAACAAATAATAAATATTATATAAAAAAAATTATTACATTTATTAAAATTAAATTACTTCCCACCCTACTCCCCTATCAACCCACAACCCACCCCTAAAAAAATCACAGAATTAACATAATTACCAATTAATTAATAATAATTAATAGCAAATTAATAAATAATTAATAATATATTATTTCCCACAATTAACAGTATAAAATATTACATAAATTAATATTAATTATGAAAAATTATTAATAATTGAATTATAATTAAATTACTTCCCACCCTATTCCCCTATAAACCCACAACCTGCTCCTAAACAAATGACACAATTAACATATTTACCAATTAATTAATCAATAAAAATGAACAGCTAATTATTAATTCATTAATAATAAATTAATTACCATAATTAACACTATAAAATCAAAATTAAATAAATACTAATAAATAAATATTATTATTCAATTCATTATACTTAAATTACTTCCCACCCTATTCCCCTATAAACCCATAACCCGCTACGGAACTAAAACGCAAAATTTAATTAAAATAAAATTTATAAATTCTAAAAATTTAACACATACATAAAAAAAAAAGCAATACTTAGACAAAAAAATATAGCACATACATTTAAAATCCATACTAAAATCCATAACACTAACTAAAAACGATATTTTTAACAACTATATTTTTGCAAACGATATTAATAACTTCGATATTTTGGAAAACGATATTTCTTACCTTAAACTCGATATTCTTGACCACGATATTCTGGTAGTCGATATTTCTGTATCACGATATTTTGCACTCGATATTAGTGCAAGTCGACATTTCCTACTCAATATTCTGACTGTTTACCCTAAATCTGGGGGTTCCATCTCTTCCCGATTGTAAATTACATGTATAAAATGTAATAAGGCAATCCCAATGTTATCTTATGGAAGAGATAGGCCTTGCAGGAGTGAAAAAGAAATTTAACTACCAGGATATGTAAAACTTAAAAGTACATGTCCTACTTTTCAAATACACTGCACCCTGCCGATGGGCTATCCGGGGCCTACCGGAATGACCTAAATGTAATAAAAATGAAGTTTGGGCTTGGCAAGTGGGTTAACTTGCCAGGTCGACATGGCAGTTGAACACTGCACACAAATGCTCTGCAGTGGCAGGCCTGAGACGTTTAAAGTGCTACTTAAGTGGGTGGCACAATCAGTGTTGCAGGCCCACTAGTAGCAATTATTTTCCAGGCCCTGGCACTTGTAGTGCACTTTACTAGGGACTTATAAGTAAATTAAATATGCCAATTGTGGATAAGCCAATGTTACCATGATTTAAGTAAAGAGCACATGCTCTTTAGCACTTGTTAGCAGTAGTAATGTGTCCAGATTCCTAAAACCAGCGAAAACAAAGTCAAAACAACAGTGAAAAACAGGAGGTCAGAAGGCAAAAAGTCAGCGGAAACCACTCCAAAGATGCCAGGTTTAACAGGAGAGTTAGCTTGCCTGTCGCTCAGGGAAAGTTTATAACTGTTAAAGATCAATTCTAGGAACACCAGTAGTTGTACAGATTTTCCCAATATAGGGACCGATTCCGATTCGGGCCGGAAATCTCTCCGACCTAGCCGGACCGGAGAGATTTCCGACCGAATCGGACCCTTGCAGCCCGACCGAACGAGTACGATGCGTACGCATGCTATCGGACTCGATTCGGTCGGACTCCCATTGGAGTCAATGGGAGTCGGTCGTACAACGCGTACGCGGACTCCCATTGACTCAATGGGTGCAAGGCGAACAAGGGTGCCCCCTACAGCGTGTACGCGGCGACGTGACTCGCGCCGTACAAGCACAGGTAGGGGGGACCCATGTGCGCGACTCGCGCGGCTACACGTACAGGGGGCTCCGACTGCTTCTTGGAGCCGGACGGCGCGAGTCGGTCGGACTGCTCGCGGCGCACATCGTACTTGCCCAGTCGGGGAACGTCTCCATTGCGCGGTGCGAGGCGCATCCGTGCGAGTCGGTCGGAGCGGTTGGGACCCGCAAACGAGTCGGTCGGCGAATTTCGCACGCGCTCGCATCGTACTCGCTCGACCAGGCGCACGTACGAATCGGTCGGGAAAAAGGGCTCCGAATCGGATCCGGTTCAGCCGAATCCGATTCGGTGCCCTACCGGCCGCGATCGGAATCGACCCCATACTGTTAGGCTGAGCTCGATCACATTCTTACAAGTTGGAACAAAGACGCCCTTTGATCCTCCTGCAATTGAAATAAGACTTTTTGTTGTACCTATTCTCGGGCCTTGCAGGACTGGACTAAACAATTCCGTAACCAACTACCAATCCCAATGGAGTCTGATCTGTCCTTGTGTACTGGCAGCTTGCTGTTTGAAGCTTAAGTGCAAGAAGTCTCGAGTGGCTGCCATGTCAATGCTGGGAATCAAAATCAGCACTGGTAAAATATTTCAAACCAACCCCGTTCTCCCGAAGGTTATGAGAAGAAAAGGGGGATGAGGCATGATTAGGTCACTGCAGCCCTTCCTTCTCTGAAAGGAGCCCTCTAGCTTGCAACTTACCAGGAATGGGAAATGCAGGAGTGGCAAAATGCCCAATCTAGCCTGGTGCCTGCCAGGTCGCTGGGTGACCTGGGAGGTAAACAGAGAATAGCCCAACACGATTTCTTGAAACAAGGAGCTTTGTGTTGCCAACTCTAAACCTAAGCTTTGTAGAACGAGCTTTGGTCTTGCCTGTATATTCTGTTATCATTGCCCATGAGTATTATCGACTTGGGTTCAGTTAGTGGAACTTAGGGGCCTATTAGGATGGCGGTCGGAAAACCTCCCCGACCGCCATGGTAGCAGGAAAAGACCGCCCGCATGGACCGCAACATAACCGCCGGTCAAATTACGATGGCCCGCGGTCGAAATCCGACCGCGGTGGTGCGATCGCGGGCTTTAACATTGCGGTGGTTGCTGCTGAACGCAGCACCGCCGCGATGTCCAAAGGAGCATGTCCTGCATTGCCCTGCACTGCGTGGCAGGCACTGCACAGTAACTATATCACGAGGGAACCAATTAAGGTTCCTACAAAGCTGCACAACCACGTAATAGCTTGAATTCAATGAATCAAATTCATAATCTTTCCTTCACTTTTTTCAATTTACTCCATACGCTTTATCCTTATGTTTTCTTCTATTCAATTCATTATATTCAATCCACTTTTAACATCCATATTCAAAAAAGCTCCAAAGCATGGGGTTAGTTCCATGTCATGATTTATTTTCGGTAGCCCAATGCATTTCGGGAAATAACACTCCCTTCATCAGGGGCATCATGACATGCTAACAGATCCTAAGACTTCAGTAATTCTACTGCATCATTATAAAAACAATCATTTTATCTTTACTGTTATTCAGCGTGCCATAGCGCGCGTATTCTGTTTTGTTACAAACTAATCCACTGCACAGTGCCTGCCACCTGGTACAGGGAAATGTAGGGGGGGACCATGGGTACCCCCCCAGTGCACCCACATCCCCCCCACACATTGGGGGCCCGCAACGGGCCCCTGGAAGACAATCACCGCCTGCCTTTCCATGGCGGTTTGACCGCTGCGGAAAGGCTGGCTGCTGCCGGCATCATAATCGTGCCGGCGGAGCCTGCTCGGCACTGCCACCATTATCCCGGTCCTTCTCCGTCCGCCAGGCAGGAGTGCGGACGGCAACCGGCGGAAAAGCGGCGGTCGGAATTTTCCACCGCCGCGGTCACCACCGACATCCTAATCTGACCGGCGGTTTTCTGGCTTGCGATCGCGGGCGGATGTCCACCGCCGGCCCGGCGGTCGCCACCGCCGGACCGGCGGTGGACATCCACCCACCATCCAAATAGGCCCCTAAGACCTCAATATTCCTAAAACGCAGATTAGTTATTCATGGCACTATTACTCATGCAGCTCCTTGCATAAACATTCATTATTCAGTCAACTTCTCTTTTGGCATTCACTGCCTTATTTTAATTCGTTTTCCTCCTCAGATTATAGATTTGTCTGTTTGAGATGTGACAAGTCAATCATATGGATTCTCCCTCAGATCCAATGCATGTTTCCTGCAATCATTACTTGTGTTTGCATTTTATAATTCTTTTATTTTAGCTATTTTTTTGGGAATTGTTAAAATCTGTGGGGCAGATTTACAAGCCCCTTGCGCCACCGGTTCGTCACCTTTTGTGACGCACCAGCAGCGCATTTTGCTGCCCCATTATTACAAGGGCAGGAAAAGCTACCCTGCGTGACTTTTTCTGTCCTTGTAAATACGACCCCTTTACATGCAGCACTTTGCGTGAAAGGGGTGTTCCATGGGTGTTGCTGTGGGTGTTCCCACACAACACCCATGGAACCTGACACATTTTCAGATTTACAAGATATCGTAAATCTGGAAATGCGTCTGAATGATACGCCTCCCCAGGGGAGGCGTAGGGAAGCGCAACGAGGAGAAATGTATTCATTTCTCCTCGTTTTTTTCCTCTCTCTATGCGTGCTGCATTCTGCAGCACACATAGAAAGAGGAAATCACCTCTGGTGATTGTCTATGTACAGGAAGGTGTAACTTCCTTCACATAAACAATCATTAAAACAATGACGTTTTGCAAGTTCTATGTGTGCTAATGCAGCACACATGGAAGTTGTAATATGCCATTTCTCATTGTTTATGTGCAGGACGAGAACCCTTCCTGCACATAAACAATCATCCCCGTGACGCAGGCATCCTTGCACCATGGTGCAAGGGTGCCTGCGTCGGGGCATGGCAGCAGTTTGTGTGCCAGGCAGGGGGAAGCACAGAGATGTGACATATTGTTGAAAATATGTTGCATCCCTTTGCTTCCAAACGAACGCAGCGCGGCACAGCAAAGTGACTTGCTGCACCGCGCTGCGTTAGTTTATTGTAAATCTGCCCCTGAGATTGTACTCCCTCTCCTTAAAAAGCGGACTCTGGGTTATTCACTTCCTTCCACCACCACTGTGTCATTCCTCTACACCTGCCTAACCTTCTTGATACTATTTTTCATGCTGAAATGTCTTAAATTCTGATTTATGCTTGATCTCCTCTACACGTTTCAGCTCTATATGGCAACAAAAGTGAAATTATATTGTTCTTTGTAATCCTCCTAACAAATTTAAGGCAACTGACGGAAACAATGTTTTTCCCAGTTCGGAATTAGCACACCAATTGAAATCGAGGCCAACATGTCATTCCATTTTGACCAGTATTGATACATGTGCATCTTTATATGCTATCGATTACAGAGATCTTTTGCGTCACTGTTCACTTGGAATCACTGGCATTGCACTCTACTGTACTTGCTTCAATCTCTATTTTAGCTACTTCGTTATATTCATGCAGTTTTGCACCTCCGTTTTAGGACCTCTTCCTTTCCCCTGCAAACTCTTCCTTCTGATTCGTCATCATTTTGTTTACATTACGGCTACGTTCGTAGCTTATTCTAACACATTGGCAGCTCCTTATCAGGAGCTTCAGGTGCAGCCCTGCCTCTTGTGAGGCGCTACTTACTGCCCCTTTCCATAACTGCTAATGTTCATGAAAACACAACTTACATGAAAACTGCCAGTGCAGGACAGCCACTGTCTCCGGAGGGGTGAGGTGGGGAGCAGTGGGCTGAAGGAGATCCATCTACAGAGTGTTGTTTAAAAACACAGCACTCTATAGGTGAATTTCTGGACTGCACATATGACAGGCATAGTTCAACTACGATCCAATCACACAAGCACAATCATTTTATTTAGCAGACATACTGCACATGTCTCAGGTAGCACAGCACTTCTGCTAAAATGTGGTTGTCGGGGCACACATCGGTGTATCACTGAGGCAGATGAGAAGCCACATAGAGCACCAGGGGCAGGATCCCCAGCATTGTCCCAGCTTCTTGTAGCGCTGTGCTTCTAGTCCTATCCAGAAACTGGGAGAGAGTGAGGTGGGTGTTGCCCTTTTCAAATCTGTCTTGCTGCTCTCTCGGGCCCCATTATTGGGAATTATGGCTTGTTGGTTCCAATGCCCAGTGCCAGCTTCCTGCTCTCAAGTTGCCATTTTGCCCCTTAGGTGCCAGCAAAGAAGCAAGAGAAGTAAAAAAATGTTGTTTCTACATGCATGTGTGTATGTGTTTGTGAGTGTATTTGTGAGTGATTCAGAGTGAATGAGATTGAGTTACAGTATGAGCGAGTGTGTATGACAGTGTCTATATGAAAGTGAAAGTGAGAGAGAATATGAGCTTGAGAGAGTGTATGAATAAGTGAAAGTGAGTGTGAGTGAGTGGAGGAGTGTGAGCACATGAGAAGGACTGAGTGATTGCAGATTGTAAGAGGCAGTGGAAGTGAGTTAGGGGTGTAGCTATAATTGGTGCAGCAAGTGCAGTTGCACCAAGGCCCAGAGTCAGTGAGTGTGGAAGGGTGAGTGTGTGGAAGTGTGTTTGTAAGTGAGAATGAGAGCTAGTGAGTATGGGTACATTTGTATATGAGTAAAAGTAAGTGGTAGTGTGAGTGAGAATGAGTAAGTGAGAGATTGTGAGTTAGAGTGAATGAGGAGGAAGAGATTTTTTTT